>LR750116.1:848748-865175 GCA_902729485.2 Mus minutoides
CTTTTCAGTCTAATACAATCTTTCTAAAAGCTAAGGCAGGCCTGAATTGTTATTTCACTTTTCCCTTGGTTTGTCTGGCGCTCTTCCTTCTTTTTTTTTCTCGTTCCGGTCAACCCTGCTCGCTCTGGTCTGCCCGCTCGCTCAGATCCTGCTCTCTCCGGTCCCAAGATTCATTTATTATTATTCATAAGTACACTATAACTGACTTCAGACTCACCAGAGGAAGGCGTAAGATCTCATTACGGGTGGTTGTAAGCCACCATGTAGTTGCTGGGATTTGAACTCAGGACCTTGGGAAGAGTAGTCAGTGCTCTTACCCACTGAGCCATCTCCCCAGCCCCACACTCTTCCTTCTTGCTTCACCCTTTGAACTGCTATTGTAAAAAGGTGGTCACATCTTGAAGACAAAAGGCCAAGCTACTAGGACTGTCCAATGAGCAAAGCAGAGTTTCTGCATTACTCTCACCTGAGAAAACTATTTTTAACTTAAACTATGATGACTCTCATCCTCTGTAACATGTAAAAATGGGTCGCTTGATTTGTTCATTTATCTTTTTACCTCTAAAGATCCACTTTCGTCAGTTGCAAAGGGGAAGAGGCTTCCATAGAGCTTTGTGAACGCATCTCTTCCATTCTCTAGGATCTCGTCTACTATGCTGGGGTCCAAAGGCTCAATCTCCGTGAAGTCCAGGTCCCATGCTGTCTTTACCCATTCTTAAGAGAAAATGAAGGAAAACGAATAAATACTCTCAAGCCAGTAAAAACCAATCACCTTCAGATGCCAGGTATGGTGTAGAAAACAGTCACTATTCCCATTTTAACTACAGTCATACAGCTGTCATAAAGATTAAGGAAACCACCTGTAACTGTAGTCTCAAGGGCTCCAACACCCTCTTCTGGCCTCTGATGGCACAGACATACGTGCAAACAAAACATTCATTCATGTAAAATAAAAACAAATCTAAAAATATCAAAAAGAAACATTAGCTATTAGGTGTAATAACTACAGGGAATAGCTCTTGAACAAAAGTAGGGATCAAGTTTTCTTGTCAATTCCACTCAGAAAAGACACATGCATCACCAAGAGCTCTGACCTCTTCTTTGTGAAAGTCTTATAGACAAGTTAACAAACCCAAACAAAACATATGGCACTTTACCGGGCCCCTGGAAATAACTTCATGTCAAAACAGAGATATCACTTCCCAGAAACGTTAGGCTCCCTAGCACACAACACTAATGAAAAGAATGTGAATCAAAGGGAGAGCAGCGCAGCCTTCTAGTGCCGCTCCCCATCAGGCCTCCCAGCCTTAAGGTCACCCGTTTCCTCATCAGATACTTCAAAACTAGGACCAGATGCAAAAGTGGGTATCTCAATCTATCAGTCAGGTGTAACTTCAAATTAATATTCCTTATAAGTTCACCACCATTTAGGGGGATGTTTTAAGAGAAAGTCGGAATAGGAGTATAAAGACAGAATGAGAGATCTCCCCTTCATGTCACGGTTCTCAGCATCACATACACTCTGAAGTCTGTAGGTCTCTGTAGACCACAATCTGCCCATCACTGTTTGTCAATTGGAAGTATCCGTAGCCCTTGAGGCTCTGCATAGTATTCCTTCCAAAGACGTGCAAATGATCTGAAAGAAGGCCCAATGAGGGAGGCTGGGAATGCAGCTCAGTCAGTGGTAAAGCTACAAGCAGAAGGGACTCAACGCCCAGGAGACTGAAGACTGCAACTGTACCTCTCTCTGTACTTGTAGAAATGCTCACTACAGGCATCCCAGGTAAAAAAGCATCTTTCTCCCTGTCTCTGCTCTGCCTATGATAACTCGATACTATCCCTAGCATCAGGTCAGATCGGGAAGGCAAGGACTGGCCCTGATTCCCGAATCTTCATAAAATTATCGGTATGAGTTAAGTCATAACATGTCTACTGTTCTTGAGCCACTGCTACTTCATCTCTAAGATGTAATAACACCTATCGATTACCCCTCAATAAACATTTTAAGAAAATAGTCGATGAAGCCTTTTAAGTCCTAGATTGTAAGATCAACCACACAATGATCAACATCCCTTAATACTGTAAAAAGTCTCCAACAGAAGAAAGCCTACTGAGTTTTGCATCTTACAGCACACTAACATGCTAACTTGACCACTAACACATAGCCAATCTATTTGTTACTAGCACCATATAATTTTTGTGAAAAATAGCGTGTATAAAATACCAAAAATTGTATCAGCTATAAAACTCTCATTCAATAAACTATGGATATATTTTTTATAATACTGTGTCAACACAGTAATAGATGTGTGTGCACAACAGTAAAGAGTACATAGGAAAGATAACTGGCAGTGAGTGGAAGGGAGGATGACTTCTCAACTGGACAGACCACAGGAGTGCATGACGTCCCAACGCACAAGAGCAAAGGGGTCTGGAAACAGAACAGTCAACATAGAAAGAGTCTAGGTTGAAAAAGTCAGTCAGCGTTAATATCTGTTCATCAAGTATTTTACACCAGGCATGAAGCTCAACCGCACAAAAACCCTGTTAGATATTGTAAACATTTGACAGATGAGGAAACCAAGGCCTACACAGGTTAAACATGTCCAATGGTAGCTAAAACACCACCTCTGCTGCCTAACTGAAGCATCTCTGACGCCAAAGGTAACACGTGTAGAAAAGCAGACAGAAGAGAACAGAGAAAGTTCTGTTGTATGAAGGCCAGCCCTGGACCCAGGGAAGTATAGCCCAACTCTCAACTGCTTCCCGACCTGACAGTCTCTCCATCTGTCACACATGGCTACTGAAAAGGCCCCAAGTTGGACAAGCAACTCTACTCCCTGCATAGTTACTGCAAGGGGAAGATGTACACAGCAGCACAATTACCTACACTTAGATCAACCGTAAACGTGTGCCACTTGTGCTACTGTCCCTAATGTGCTCAGCTCGCTCTTACAGTCTTCCCAAGGCCGAGTGCTGAATTTGCCTTCCTGACACAATCTTACACTTGCTTTCCAGTGAGCTTAATAGGCTCTGTCATCTGTATTGCCCTCATTTCAACCTGGAGCTTGAAACGCCTGTGAGTTGCAGCACCTCTTATATCTGATATACAGTGTATATGCTAGGCTAAGTCATTAAGACCAACCAGTCTCTCCTGTCTCTGAAAAATCACGCCTTGCTATGGGGTCAGCAAAGCCAATGAAGTCCCATAACAGGCCTGAGGTCTCTGATGAACTCCTTAACACCCCCATGAACATGGCCAGAAGATCTGAGCACCATAAACTTCTGTGATGCCCAATTTTTTTCAATAATTCCTGTACTTTCATCTTCCAGTCCTGATAAAAAGGCTTTGGCCAGTGTCAGCCAAGTGTGCTTACTGGTTTGTAGGAACTGATTTCCTGCATACCTCCGGTTATACAGCCTTGTCTTGAGGAGGGAGGAACAGTTACATGTCTGTTTCTTTATCTTTAGGGTAGTCAGGATGATCCTATCTGCTCTGTGACCCTGAGCCTCAGAAGCCATGCTGTGAGAGACTCTTTCATTTCTTACAGTTAAGTCTTTCCCAACTGTTGCAGTTTAGAGACAGTGTATTCTCTAATTATCTGTTTCTTATGCTAGGCCATTAAGAAGGCTTCCATTTTCATGCTGAATTATGGGCCAACTCCTCCCTTTTCTGTACTAAAAAGTAAACCAGAGGAATATCTTTTATCCCATCTCCCTTATTCCCTCCTTCTTCTCTGATCCTTCCCCCAGGTTCCGTGGTTTTGATCGCAGGATGTTATGTGTACTCTTCTCCTTATGCCTCACTGACGTTTGAAGAAGTTAGCCAGAGTCTCCTTTGCATCATCCTTTCCCCAGATTTCCCGACAGCTCATAAGCTGATGTGCAGGGCAGCGGCAGTCTTTTTCTACTACAACTCCTCTTGTATGCAGTTCTGGACAGCTCTGCTTCAATGGCAAGGACCACAAAACTGCTGCCTTAGCTGGCTTATAATCTAGTTTCCTATGTGGCGTTTAGAAAGACTGCAATATATTCTCTAGTTCATTATCTATTCTCAGGGTGTCCCCATCTCTAAGGCCGGTCTGCATGGTGAACTCCATCAAAAAGGCATTGCACTCCATAGCACACAGAGCAGTGACTTTCAACTTGCGGGTCATGACCCCTGTGGGGGCTAAACGACCCTTTTTCATGGGTTGCCCACACAGATATCTTGCATGTCAGATATTTACATCATGATTCATAACAGTAGAAAAACTACAGTTAATAAGTAACAACAAAATCATTTTATGGTCAGGGGTTGCCACAACATGGGGAACTGTTGCAGTAATTTCCAACCCCAATAAGCCCATATAAAAACACACAATCTAGTTATTATAAGATATGTATCTAGACTGGGCAGAACTAGCACTATACTTATTCCCCAGCTATGGGACCCTTTGTTACTTGGAGTTTCTCCTGACCATGTTGTTCTGCTCCATCATGGCTTCCTCCTCCTCTCTGTCCTCTCTTCTTCCCTCACAGTCTCTTCTTTCCACCTGCCCCCACTCTCAAAGCTCTCCCATCCCACCTTTTCCTTCCTCTGCCCAATCACAGGCTCTAGCCAGTTAAAATGGAGAGAAGGTTCTCTTGAGAGCAGCAAAGTACTGACCACCCCTTGGGCCATGACCTCTAGAGGAAGCAGATTTAACATTAAATTCAAACAATATTAGGACAATCCACAACAGGAACCTCTGACAGAGAGGAAGACAACCACTCTAGGATTCCTCCAAGCCTGCCTCACTTTCAGTTTGGCCTTAGGTACATACCGCCAGATAGATAAGGGATTAACAAGCAAAGAAGATTCTAAACCTAGCCTGGTAAGCTAATGCGTCAGTTTGCTGAAGCTACCTACAGAAGCTTAGGTGACTGTCAGGTGGCTGCATTACTTTAAAGCCCTACAGCAGTACAGGTAAATGCTACAACACTACAATGCTACCTCACCTCCTGCACCTGAGCACATCCCCTTCTCCAGGACCAGAGGCAGATTGGGGGGTAAGGGGGGGGGGCGCGTGCAAAGGGGAGTGTCTGGAACATCTACTAGGGGTCTACCTCTATAATAGTCTCCTGTGGACAATCACAACGGTTCTGAAGTCATGTCGTGCTTGGAGAAAGGACTTCCACACCTCCTCTTATATAGTAGGTCAATGGACTGGTCATGTATTTAGAAAACAAGCAGGAAAGGCCCAAAGAGCTGACACACACAAGCCTGTGCCTTCAAAGGAGGCAATGCAGGATATACAGGAGACAGTGACGGACTGCATCAGAAAGCAGTTAGGGATTATCCTGAAATTGCCTTCCTTGACTATGGGGCCTTGGGCCTGGAACCTGGATGTAGGGACAAGAGGGGGATGTAGGGACAAGAGGGGGCACACGCAAGCCTGTGCCTTCAAAGGAGGCAATGTAGGATGTACAGGAGACAGTGACGGACTGTCCCCACCTCCCCAGCAGCACGCTGTCACTTTTGGCACGGAAGAAGGTAATGAATGCATGGGGGAGTCCAGCAAGGCTAGGTAGAACAAAGGTGACAGATGGAGAAAACTGGTGCACTAGCACTATTAAAGGCCAATTATTAGCTTTTCAGGTTGCTTCTGCTGTTGTTATGATTACTGAGACACTCCTATTATTATTGTTTTATTATTATTATTGAGTCTGGCTTAAACTCATTTGTGTGGCCCAGGATGGTCTTGAACTCATGGCAATCCTCCAGCCTCGACCTCCCGCATGCTAGAACAGTTTAGCTCTCTTTTCTACCAATTACTCGTCTGGACTCAGATCCCACCGTACGTTTGTCAGGCCTTCACCCTGGCGGATTGTCACAATCCTGAGGCTCACGGCCAATGCGGAGACCGGGGCTTCCCCTTCCCCCACCCCTACCCGCACCGAGCCTCAAGCTTAGATACGTCAGGCGGAGCAAAGCACCCCAAGCCTCGAGCCCAGAACTCGCGGCTGCGTTTCCTCACCGAGGCTGAGACCCAGCGGACACCAAGGCTGCAGGTCTCTTCCAAGATCCTGCAGCGCCATCCCGACCGTGGACGTACCGGCTCGCCGCCGCTCCCGCGCGCGCTCTGAGACGTTTCGGCGGACCAGTCACAACGTTCGGGATTTACAATCGACCAATCACGGCGCTGAGCCGCGTTCGTAACCTAAGCCAATGGGCTGGATCACCCACTGCGTGCGCATAAGTAGGCGGGGCAAGGGCTGGAAACTAAACAGGGCGGGCGGGGACTTTCTTCCTTAGCGTTCCAGTTAATGTTGGGGTCAGGACGTCACTAGTGTTTTTCTTACCGTCTAATCGTTCTTACACGGCATGGGACCTAGAGGCCAGTGGAAACAGCGTACTTCCTGTAGTAGCGGTCACCTTTGCCCCTGCCGGTGACACTGAGCGTGCATGGGAAAGGTACCTCATCCCGTCAGACAGTACGCAAGCGCTGCTCGTATTCGAATGTGAAGAGTAGCCTGGCGTTTATCAGGCTAAGGAGGAAGAGAAATGCAACCGGGATATCACAAGGACGCACTTGCAGTGCTAGGACTTGACGGAACATCTGGGCCCGAGTTCTACTGGGAAGAGGCCCGAGCCGCCATGTTCACAAGGCGCCCTTTAGTACTGCACATGCGCAGATGAGCGCACCCCTTGACGGCCTGGAGGGGGGGGGGGAAGACGTGCGCGTGCGCGTGGCATCTTCTTCGCATCCGGGCCGGAGTTCTCCTGCCCCTTCCTCCGCCCGGCGCCGCCGTAGCACTTCGGTGCGTTGCGCCGCGGGAGTCTAGGCAGTTCGGTGTGTGCGGTTGGGCGCTGGACCCCACCCGGTGGGCGACGAGACGCGCGTGCTTGGCGCCTTTCCGCCCGGGGCCCTAGTCGCTGCACCGCCAGGATCTGCGGAGGTACTGTGTCTGGCCTCTCGGGGCATCGCTGCTCTGGGCTCCGCAACCCGCAGCCGACCGCCTTCCTCCGCCCTGCCTCACCCCAGGGGCGCAGGCCGTCGGCGATCGCCCACCGCCCAGCTCAGAGCGAGCGGGGCTGCGGTGCAGCGTCCAGCGCGTTCCCGCAGCCGGCCCTCCGGCCTCCTTCCCCGAAGGCAGCTAGCGCCTGGGAGGGAGGGAGCAGTCTGTGCCGACACCGGCGCGGCCAGGCGGGGAGATGAGCTTCTTCGGCTTCGGGCAGAGCGTGGAGGTGGAAATCTTGCTGAATGATGCGGAGAGTAGGAAGCGAGCGGAGCACAAGACTGAGGACGGGAAGAAGGAGAAATATTTCCTCTTCTACGACGGGGAAACCGTCTCGGGGAAAGTGAGCCTATCTTTGAAGAACCCCAACAAGCGACTAGAGCACCAGGGCATCAAGATCGAGTTCATTGGGCAGATCGGTGAGTCTATTTCCTGGGATCTTTCCAAGCCCGGGAAGTCAGCCTGCCCCTGGAATCGAGAGTGGGACGGGCTGGGAGCAGAGATTTTCAGTGCCCAGCTCCTGCGAGGCCTTCGACAGGTTCTTTTCAACTGTAATCTAAAGCCTGAGATTCACCCACGAGTCCCGCCCTTGGGCGACTCCCCCATGCATTCATTACCTTCTTCCGTGCCAAAAGTGACAGCGTGCTGCTGGGGAGGTGGGGACAGCCTAGATAGGGTAGGGAGCCCTCTGCTGTATGGTTGGATGCTCACCTGGTGCTTGGGTATCCCCATTGTCTCTGCAGTATGCTGCCAGCTTTGCTTCTAGTACCTGGGATTTCATAGTGAGGTAGACAGTATCCTGCAGGTGGGTTTGACAGCTACAGCTGTCAGATCCAATCCAAAGTTAAGCAGTGACCCCACCCACCTATCCATCATCTCTCCTCCCCCTTTAAAATACAGTGCAGTAGACCGGGCTCATAAATTCCGTCTATCTCACCTCCATTCTGTATTACATTGCATGTGCATGTTTTGAATACCTGAAACCTGCCTCTTTCTGACTGCCTCTATTTCTCAAACTTCTTTATTACCATGCTGATATTTAGTTGTCTGATTTTCTCCTTAAAGTCAAAGAAGTGATCCTGCAAAGACTATAATTAAATGATCAAAAATTTGCAGGGCTCATTAGTCACCTTCAAATATTGTCAGTTCTAATAGAACTAGATAGACAAGGGAAGGTAGTAAAACAAAATATTTAGGGAGCCAGGTGAGAGGTGAGTTTGGTGGCACATGCCTTAAATTACAGCACTTGGGAGGCTGAGACAGGTTGATCTCTGAGTTGAAGGCCAGCTTGAGTTCTAGGCCAGCTGCCATTACATAGTGAGACCCTGTTTCAAAATAAAACCCCACAAAGATTTGGGGAGCTGCCCATCATCACTGGCTTGTCACCGATTCTAAGTCTTTTGTGTTATCAAAGTGCTTGGGTACTTCTAAAAACATTTGTATCATGAAGTCACCAGTAGGTTATGCCCCGTGGATGATGAACACCAATCAGAAAATCCCTACCCTGTATCCCGTACAGCACATATGGACACTGATTTTAGCAACTTCCTTGGGAAAGCTTGCTAAATTCACATGCTAAGAGTTGAGCATATCATCTGTTTGTTCCCTTTTACAGAAGGTAGGAGGAACCCTGAGAAAAGGAGTCCTGGTAGCTAGATTTTTGCAATCCACTGTGTGGCCTTAAACATCTTCCCTCTGGTATTTAAAAATATGAAATCTGAAGACTGGATGATCATAAAGGTGCTGTTTGTTTTTGTTGTTGTTGTTGTTGTTGTTTTAAAGCCAGGATGTGAAAGAGCTGTTGCTGTACCAGAACAGAGAGTGAAGGTGAATGTCACACTGGTTCCTCTCCTGCTTCTGGCTGGACAGCCGGACAGGAGCACTGTCAGTTGATATTTGGAGCCAGATCACTGTTATCGCAGGCCCTTAGCTGTATCTTCAGTCTGTCCTGAACTAGAATCCAAGGCATCCCCTCACACAGTAATGCCTTGAGGTATTGCTGTGTATCCCCAAGGTGGATAAAGTCACTCCTAGTAAAGAATCACAGGTCAGATTATATAAATCCAAAGCATTTTATATTTAAGCATAATATATGAAATAGTCAGTACTTGCCTACTGAGAATTGGTATTTTAAGTAGGAGTTTTAAAGTTACTACATCAGTTCTTTTGCTCTGTAATACCAGTAAAAACAGATATGTTTTAGTCTTTGTCTATCCCATCAACTCCCTGATTATGAATAACTCAAAAGCTTCCCTGCCTCACTCAGGCAGTATGAAATGAGCCATACTAGAGGGAAAGCATGTCCAGGTCTCTTTCTGTTTAAATACAAGGTAGCCAAAGAGGCTGTTTGTTGCAATTGCCCCACCTGGGCTCTTGCCTAACTCCTTCATTCCCAGATTGTAACAACCTTACTGAATTTTCTTGAAACCGTTTTATTGCTTCTTGGGATAATTTTCCCTGGGACCTTGGCGCTCTGACCTGATTGGGGACTCAGCTTTTTCAGCTGTAAATCAAGTATATTAAAGTCACCTGGTTATTATGATGAGCCTGGGCCGTTGTGTCTCATGTCTCAGATAGAGGGTTCCTTTATAGAGGTGAGAGTCGTCACTGCAGTGATACTTTCATTTCACAAACTGAATTCAAGCCACTAACTGAGGCTCCCCACTAGGCTTCCTATGTTCTCCCCAGTTAGCTTGCCATGTGGACTTTTACAGAGAACATTTTTCAGCTATTTGCCTTAAAGCATTTACTTCTGCCACATGAGCTTTCACACAGCTAGCAGTGGGTGTGGTGCTTAAAGTATATAGTTCAAGTTCATTCACATTCATCATCCATGGTTATGTGACAGAATGAATAGTAATAGATCCAACCAGAATTATAAGCAGTATATTATCAGAAAAACTTTTCTAAGCAGACATGATGGTACATACTTATAATGTCAGGACTCCAAGGGTTAAGTAAGTCAGGAAGATCTGGGATTCAAGATCAGTCTGGCTACACAGCAAGACACTGTCTCGAAACAAAGCAATAAAGGAAAAGCCTTTCTAGATATGTTTGGTATAAAAAAAAAATCTCTCCACTTTCCCTACCACTCTTTCTGTTCCTAAAATTGATTGCTATTAAGGATATACCAGCTTATTTGCACAAAGTATTTTTCTTGAGTTTCAAATTTCTTTATTATCTTTGTGACTTCCCCAAAGAATCAGGGCATTACATATTGTGTCATACATCTAAGACAGTTATTACAAAGTGACTTCAGGGCACCAGAGCGAGGCCAGTGGGTAACTTTGTTGAAGTTGTGGTTCTGTGGTTTTCTCCTTGGTTGCATTCTTTGACTATGTATCAAGTAGGTGGGACTTCTGTCATGTTAGAAGGTCAGGTTATATGGGTAACTGTAGCTGCAGCCAGGAGAGTTACTTACCATCACTGAGTTCTGTCCTTCCTTATAAAACAGGTTGCATGTTTGTTTGCTTGTTTGGGTTTTGAAGGAGTTGAAGCTATTGTCCCTTGTCTAACTCTATAACCTGCTCTGACATCTCTTCCATATCCTCATAATCTTCTGTAAGGATGAACTTCCAAGAGGCAATTCTCATATTGTCGATCCCTTAAAAGCTGTTTTGTTTGTTTGCTTTTTACCAGCTCCTTAGAGGGAGTATATTTATTTCCTTTCTGGAGCTTGTCCCAGCCTGCCTTTCCAGACGTCTCTCTTTAACTTCTTCACTGATGATAGCTTCGGATATCTTCTTCTAGTCAGGCATGGTGATGTATACCTGTCAGTCCACCTCTTAGAAGACTGAAGCAGGAGGATCAGGAGTTCCAGGGCAGCCTGGGCTACATAGTGAGACTTTATCTTTAAAAAAAGAACTAAATAGAGACTGGAGAAGTAGCTGACTAGTTGAAAGCACTGGCTGTTCTTCCAGAGGTCTTGAGTTCAGTTCCCAGCGCCCACGTGGCAGGTTACAGCAGTCTATAACCTCAGTCCCATGGAATCCAACACTCTCCTCTGCTACAGAGACATACATGTAGACAAAACACCTAAACACATGAATAAATAAATAAATCTTTTTTGTTTTGTATTGTTTTGTTGTTTTCAAGACAGGGTTTTTCTGTATAGCACTGATTATCCTGGAACTTGCTCTGTTGACCAAGCTGGCCTTGAACTCAGAGCTCTACCTGTCTCTGCCTTCCCTGTGCTGGGAATAAAGGTATGCACCACTATTGCCTAGCTATAAATCTTTTTTTAAATGAAGTAAACAAATAATAAAAATCTTCTTCTGCATGAAGCACTGGTTTCAAACCCCAGTACTGACAGACAGACAGACAGACAGACAGACAAGCAAACAAACCTCTTACATTTCTAAAGTTTTGATGTCTTCCCTTCTATTTTAACTTTTTTTTCCTCTGGAAAGTATGACCTGTCCAATTTGTACTCTTTCGTCAAAAGTCTGCTAATTGCTTCTTCTCCTGTTCTTCTAAGTTCCAAGGTTACCTCTTTTCAAACAGGTTGGACTTCATTATTGTTGTGTTTAATTTGTTCTGTTTTTTTCAGTTGTCTTACCTTCTTACCCCAAGGCCAGAGACTGCCTCCATTCCCTCACTAGCCCAGTGGTTAATTTCTTATCTCAGGGTTAGCACAGAGAAACTGCTACTTAATCACTTGTCACCTGGATATTCTTGGTTCAGATCTAAGATTTTACAGAAATTATTTTCTGGATTTTTTTTTTTTTTAATCTTCTTTAGAATTGAGGAACAAACTAAGAAACCACAGTTATGGCAGACAAGTATTTCAACTCTGAACTACATCCTTAGCCCTGGAATTACTTCAGTGATAGAAAGGGACAGTCTAGATCAAGCAGCTAGTAGGTTCCTGCACATGCTTGTATAGGAGACAGTAATGAACTAGCGAGGTGTTCTCGCAGTCAAGCCCACTGAGAACTTAGGTGGTACTTGACCATCATGCATGTCTTGGAATAGCATCTTCTTGAGGGATCTGGGATGTGAGCAATACATCTGATGTCAGCTTTCTTGTTTTTCCATCATATTCCTATTTCAAGTTGAGATCACCTCTTCCTGTTGAAAAGAGGGGTTGCCAGACCTGTGGCTCACTGGGTCCTGCTGCAAGCGCTCCACAACCTTATAGTTTGAATATTGTTTCAAGTGAGTAATCGGTTCCTAGCTCTTAATGTAGAGCCTTGTTTTAGCGATCCTGTTTTTCAGCTGCTTTACTGTCCTCTCTGTATCTAGCACTCTTCTCCTGATAGCATAGTCTCCATTGGGACACTGCCAGTAAACGTGTGGTAAGGGAAGTCTTCTAGGTGAGACTGGTGGGATTGGGAAGATAAGGAGTATACAAGGAGCAGTGAGGGCACTGCTCCACAGTTCGAGAAGAGACCATTTCCCTGCTGAAATCCTTTGGGAAACACTGGTAGAAGGTGTAAGCCAGACTTGGGAACCTTGAAGGCTAATGGGGTTAGACGAACCAAATATAATTAGAAGGTCAAACTTGCAGAGATAGGCGGACACAAATATCCTTATAACCCAGAGCCAAATAGATAATTCTTAAAAAGTGTTTAATGAGCTCATCAATACCAGTAGCCTTGTCCTTAAAAAAACAAACAAAAAAAAAAAACAAAAAAAAAACCCCAAACAACCAAAAAAACAACGCCAGAGAGTTTTATTTTAGCTCATTTACTCTTGAAATACCAAGTGAAAAAGCATGCAGAGGTTAACTGGATTGATTCTGGCAGACTTACTGAGTTGTCAGCCGGGCTTAGATCTGCACAGAGCAGAACTGCGCATGCACAACCCAGAGGCTGCATTGTTCCTGGGGGGCGGGGGGCAGGAGCTGGATGGAGCTATAGCAAGCAGGACTCTTGATCAGATAATCTGCAAACAGAGGCACAGAAAGTAAGATGAAAATGAAATTCTTGCTGCTTTCTATCTCTCCCAAGCCTAACATGAAGCCCAGACTGTACATGGTAGTAGCCCAGCAGCAGGTCCCAGGATGTTTGAAAGGCTTGCCTGTAACGTAAGGTTGGCCAAATTTCCTTCTACAGTGGCAAACTCCCTTTTTGGCAGTTGGTGACAGGTATTGCCATGAAAACATCCTGAATGCAAAAATTACTTCCTCTTTTTGAGTGAAGAGGGAAACTAATGCAGAAGTTACTTGAAGGAAATAAAGAGGATGTAGTAAGGGGTAGAGCTTCTCCCTCTCGCCGAAGGGCTGTGGTGCTTTCGATGACTCTAGCTGCTGCTTTGGGGCGGGAGAGGAACTTTTTAAAATATTCCCTTTAGGGCATAAGGCTCTTGCTAGAACACTTGGATTCTCTGCCCTAATTTATTCAAGATGAAACCAACCCTCTGGAAAATAGCAGTGCAAAGCTTCTATTCTGCCACTTTGGCCACAGTGTTTGTGGATGCATTCCAAGCTGCTTATAGCATTACAAATCAAAAAGGCCATTCCAAACTAGATGTGATGGCATGCACCTGTATTCTTAGCAATAGAAAGGATGAACCAGGAGAATTATCCCATTTTAAAGCCAGTTAGCAAGACCTAGCTTAAGAAAACACAATTGCAAAAGGCCGTTCTTGCTTTCCTCAGACCACAGTGTTCCCTCATGGAATTTCTTGTAGGCAATGATGCTGATGTGTTACAGGAAGAAAAGCACTGGAGAGAATATGATGCTATACAGAAAAGGTCTTCTACCCGAGCCCCCTGCTGGGCCAGGCTAGGGACTTCTGCACTGTTGCTAGGATCCTCAAACACTGCAGTCCAAGCATACTCGGAACCATCTCTGTTTCTTATTTCTCATGTTGCCTTTGGGCTGTATGATCGTCATCTTTGTGTGTTTCCTTCCTTCTCTTTCCACTTTCCCCTTTATGCTGCAGTTTTTCCACTGGAAGTTTATGGAAATTAGGTCAATGTGCTTCTTATATGAATTCACTGGACCAAACTCCAATGCCTGGGAGCTGACTCCATGGTTCCCAAGTTAGGGGTTCGGTTCTCACATGAGTCAGCACCATCTATCAGGCTGGGTAGCAAGACTGAGTGGAAAATTTCCTGTGACTGATGATGGCCTGCCCAGTCCTACCCTGTTCTCTGCATGTCCTGACTTTACTAAGAGCATAGTCAGTCACTGGGTTAGTCACTGTCTCCTGCAGAGCTTGGAAGTGCCATCTCCCCTCAGTGATGCCACTCATGCCACCCACTGCTGACAGCCACAGCCACCTCATCTTTAGACAAAGAAGTAGGCTATTTGTAATAAAAGACTGATGGCCGGGCATGGTGGCACATGTTTTTAATACCTAGCACTCAAGGCAGTGGCAGGTGGATCTCTGTGAGTTCAAGGCCAGCCTAATGTTGTTCCAGGACAAGTTCCAGGACAGCTCTACAGAGAGACACTATCAAAAAGCACACCAAACCAAAACAACAACAACAACAAAACATTGATCAAAATATAACTAGGTAGGAAATAAGCCATGTATATTAACCACAGGACACACTGTAAATTTATATGGAAATAGTGTCACTAGAGTGGAATTATCTATTACCATATTCATGAAAGACAGACAGACAGAAAGAAAGGCATACCAAAACTAAACAAAAAAGTAAACAGAACTCAAAAAGCAGTTATCTATCTTTCTCTCTCCCTCTCCCTAATGCTGGTGTCAAACACAGGGCCACCTTGTGCATGACAGACAAGTACTCAACCACTAAACTGTACCCCTAGCTCAAGTTGAGTAAATCTTCCAACAGCCCCCTCTGCTTCCAAATGCCCCCAAGCTAGGGAAAAGCTCCCATGGGATGAGCATGCAGTGTTGTGGGGATTTTGCAGTCAGGTTAAGATTAATAGCTGAGATTGTTTCTCTTTGTCAGGAGGTGGTCTTCCCAGCAGTAGGACAGGGTTGAAGACTGCAGTGGGTCTAGAAAGGCAGAGTATCTGGTTTCTTGAGCCTAGTAAGGTTTTGATCCCAATGAAGTCTTCAGATCTTATATTGTTGGAGCTTGACCCAGAGCAAGTACACTGCTCTGAGCAGTCAAGTCACCCCTGAGAAAGAGAGAAATGATGATGACCCAGAGATGCTGAGAACGAGGACCTGGCCTGAGAGACAGTGGACTTGTCTTTCAAGCAGCTGCTCCATTGTCCCGGTTCATCTCCCTCCTGTTGGGTATAGCCTAGCACAGTGCTTGAACACAAGGATATTTGAGGGATGACACTTGAACTATCATGGGGATATGTCTCATCACAGGCAGACTTCAGTGCTTCCATCTAGGGTCCAGGAGCTATGGGCTTCATCTTTACGGTGCCTTCAGTCCAAAGTAGAAAAAAAGACTGTATATATCAGCTTAACAATTTAATTCTTGTATATATTCTTACATATACACATATATATGCACAATATATATTGTATCTATACTGAATATTGTATATGTATATATACAATATTTTGTTTTATATAATAAAAATTTTAAGTTGTAGAATACAAAAGACATAAAATAACATGAGCTTATCGTGAAGAAATACCAGCTGGTCATGGGCTCATGTCATAGTCCCAGAATTTGGGAGGATCAGACAGAAGGATTGCTGTGAGTTTGAGGCTAGCCTGTGCTACAGTGAATTCTGGGCCAAACTAGACTGTGGGATCAGAAAGTCTGATCTACTCATCTTGCAGGATTATTGTAAGGATGATACAATGAAGTAACCATGCATATCCTGCAGAAGTGAGGAATTGTGGGGAATTGCAGGCTGGTCTCCAGTCAAGCAGAGGTCTGAACCCCGATGGTCATAATTCACCTTCATAACATGGTAGGCGTTCCCTCATGCTCCTGGAACTCTGGCCCCTGCCTAAGTTACCGCCCCCACAGCCCCCACAAGAGAAGCATGGTCAGTCATGTAAGCAATGGCCCAAGCTTCTGACCTTCAGGTTAAACTCCTCCCCAGTTACCTAGCAACAGTAAAGACTATAAAAAGGGCTGTTCAGTCCCTGCCTCGCTCTCTTACTCTCACTCCTTTGTTCTCTTACCTCTCACTCTCATCCTCTCTCCTCTCTCCCTCTCTTTGTCTTCTCTCCTCTCTTCTCTCTCTTTGTCCTCTCCTCCTCCCTCCCCCCTCTCTCTCTTTCTCTCTCTCTCCCTTCTCATCCCCCCCACCCCTTTTCTATAGTAAAGCTCTTAAACCATAGAGAGTCTCTGCTCCATCAAGATCCGCTGCGCACTCTGGTCAGTGTTGGGAACCTCTTCCCTCATCCCTCTCTCCTATAACCCCAGGGTTATAGGGTGTGGCCCTGGGGCCCCCAGGTCAGGGCCACCCCTTTTCCACCCCCCCCCCATGAGGGGGCCAGAGGCTATGCCCACCCTGGGCTGAGTGCAAAGCATCCAGTAGCGCCCCCCCTTCCCCCACCTGTGCCTGCCTGCCCAGAGCACAGGAAACTCTGGCCAGATGTGG
>LR750116.1:865275-915431 GCA_902729485.2 Mus minutoides
AATACATGAGTATTTTGCCTACATGTATATATGTGCACCACATACATGCCTGGTTCCTATAGAGGTCAGGCAAGGACACTGAACCACTGGAAGTCTAGTTACAGATGGCTATATGCTACCATGTGGGTTCTAGGAAATGAACCCAGGCTCTTGTAAGAGCAACAAGTGCTTTTACCCAGTGACTTTTCTCTCCATTGTTGGGGCTTTCTTTATACCATGGCTTCTGCATATGTGAAGCAGAAGTGTCAGGCTGGGCATGATGGTACACACCTACTGTTCTAGTTATTTGAGACTGTGGCAGTAGATGAATAGCCAACCTAGGCAATATGGAAAGACTTTATCCCAGACAAACAAAACCAGGAAGGCATCTGTGGGAAGGCATGTGTATGGGGAAGCCATCGGAGGGGCTCGTGTCAGGGGAGAAGAAGAGACCTCAGAACAAGGCCACCAGTCTGGCTTGGGGCCTTCAGAAGAGAACAGTGCCTCCCGCCTTTAGTGCCCTCTCTAGGTCCGTGCAGGTTCATGTAAAAGGTTTTGTTGTCCTTCCAGAACTCTACTATGACCGTGGGAACCACCATGAGTTTGTGTCTTTGGTGAAGGACCTGGCTCGGCCAGGAGAGATCACCCAATCACAGGCCTTCGACTTTGAGTTCACTCACGTGGAAAAGCCGTATGAATCCTACACAGGACAGAATGTGAAGCTCCGGTAAGTGTCTCTGTTGTTTCTGTTGTGATCCTGGTCCTGTCTCACAGGGGCAGGGTCTGAAGCTCCGTGGCTTTTAAAGGTCTCTGTGCGGCAACTAAGGAAGAGCATGGGAAGACTGAAGCGATACCAACATGCAGCCTATTACTCTGTGTTACCACTGGGCTCCCCTGGGGAAAGCCTGCTGACTGAACTTCCCATGGCCACCCTCAAACCTGAACGCAGCCACCTAACCTTACCGTTACCATCACATGGAGTCCCTCAAGACCAAGGGCCTCACAGAGTTAGGGAAATGAGGCTGAAGCAAAGCGATTTGAGAATATGCCGCCTTCTTAGCTAAGCTGTTTATTTGTAAGTTTATCTAATTTAAATAATAGATTTTTTTTTTTTTGACAACTATTTCTTAAATTTTTTTTGAAAGCAGGGATTGGCTTTCATTTGTGAGGTGGCTGCAGGCAGACACCCCAGCTTGGTTTCCAGGGGAATTGACTCCTTCTCATCTAGCTCTCCTACAGAACATCATTTTGGATTCTGTAACTTAAAGTGTTTGGAAAATAGATAAGGTTAGGATTCTAACTCTAGATCTGTCTTCTCCATCTCTTGGAAGAGATAAGAAAACAATGTTTCCATGCATAACAGAAGTCTTTAAAAATGTTGCACAGTATAACAGAGTCTTTAAAAATTGGACACAGGGCCGAGCCTTTGTCTTAGTGTGCACTTGCCTGGCAGTACATCATCTGGGACCCATTCTAGGGGTCCTGAACCAAAAACCTAATGTGCCTAGGAAGATCTGAGATTCTTCTTATTACTGTACTCTTGGAAACTGAGGAAGGAGAGAGATGCCTGGGCCTCTTGTATTAGAAAATAAAAACCTACAGCAGCTCTAGACGCATAGATCATGTGACGTCACTGGGATACGGCAGACTCTCCTGTCATCTGAACACCTGACCTCGAGTCTTTTTTTTTTTTGGTTTTTCGAGACAAAGTTTCTCTGTATAGCCCTGGCTGTCCTGGAACTCACTCTGTAGACCAGGCTGGCCTCGAACTCAGAAATCCGCCTGCCTCTGCCTTCTGAGTGCTGAGATTAAAGGTGTGCGCCACCACACCCGGCCTGACCCCAAGTCTTGATCTCACAAGCTCAACTTGTTTTCTCCATCTGCCAGCCTGGGTCTAGGATGGTGAAGACTGCAGCCATACCAACATTCCCTTTTCTTTCTCCTAGTTCCCCTCCACCCATCAGAGCTGTTTATAGACTCTTTGAAATATTTGTACCAGATTCCCACTAAAGATAGCGATTCAGCCTATTACTCTGGAGGAAGTACCAGTGAGGATTATCTAGCACTCACTTAGTTTGGCTATGCTGTAAAAGAAAAAAAAAAATCTCAACACAAGCTCTTGTTATGTACTGTAGGCTTACCTCAATCTCTCAGTCCCCCTGCCTCAACCTTCCAAGTACTGGGATTACAGGTGTCTGTCACTGGAGTGATCAGTGACCTCCCAAGACCAAGTTCTTTGCACAAAGGAGATTCATTTGCCTCAGAGAGTCAAAGGACAGGGAATAAAAGAGAGAGGAAGAGGGAGAGGGCAAAGGGGACAGGGAAAGGGTCAGGGGTATTTGTCCCAGGGGACAAAGGACTGCCTCTAGATAGAGAAGAGACAGAAGTGGTCCATAGGCAAATGGCAATTTATAACGGTACAAGAAGAAACCCGTGTTAGGATGAGGTGTTTAATTTTCTTTGTGCATATTTAATAGGGCAGCCAAAGGGAGCTTTTGAATGCTGGACTTTAATACTTTGATATGTGGACCTTGGTGGTCAGCCACAGGAGGAGGAAGTGGCCAAATACGGGAATGGACCTTGGTGGCTAGCTTTAGGAATGTATCGAAGGGTAATTTTTAGCAAGCCAGAGGGAACTGGGGAGAAGAGCAAGCCACCATGCTTGGTAATTCCCACCCCTACCCCAGTTATTTGCCTTAGTGCTTTTTATGTAGAAACGTATGGTAGGAAGAAAGGGAAACAATAGGGTGGCTCCTCAAAAACAAACAAACAAACAAACAAACAAGCAAGCAAGCAAGCAGAGGGCTCAAAGTGTAGCTCAGTGTGGAGTCGCATATGCACAGACTTAACAAATTAATATGAGGCACTGGCTCAGTTCTCAACAACACACAGACATATTTAAATAGAATCACCGTGATCCAGCAGTTTACTTCAGTAGTAGATCCCAAATAACTGGACACTGAGTGTGGAACAGAGAATCTGACAAGTGTGACCACAGCAGTCGTGGTGGCACATGCCTCGAGGTGATGATCTCTGGGACTTCAGGCCAGACAGGGCTAATTGTGAGACCCTATCTCAAAAAAAAAAAAAAAAAAAAAAAAGGTGAACATGGTGGTGGTCTGTGCATTTGGGAAACAGAGGCAGATGGATCACTATGTTTGAGGCCAGCCTGGTCTTACAGACCACCCAGAGCTATATAGGGAAACCCTGTCTCAAAAACACTTTGCAACAACAAAACCATGTTCAGTCAGTGGCATACCAGTGGATCAGGATCTCAGTCCTTTCCCCTTCCCCTCTTAGTTGTATTGAAGCAAAACAGTGGTTTTTGTTTTGATTTTTTTGAAGGTATGGGGGACTGTCTGTGACAGAAAGTCTCTGTGAGGGGCAAAGATGTGCTTAGGCCCCAAATAAAAACAGTATAAAGCAGAAAAGAATTAGAAAGCTTGAATCTTTAGTAAAGTGCAGTCTTCTACAGGCAGTGAGATGGCTCTGAGATCCGAGCAGGCCTGCCTGAAGCCGTCGGTGCCCCACAGAGCTGGCAGCTGCGTGTGCCGTTCATGTGGTTCACTTGCAGCGTTCCAGTAGTGCTTAACAGGCACTGGCCTATCAGAGGATGACTCAGACGAAACTATAACTCAGGGGATTCATCCTCTCTCAGGGGGTCTGCATACTAGTATACCCAGGGGACTGGGATGCTGGAGAAGGCAGTGCTGACGGGCTGTTAAACAGTTACTGTCCACTTACATATCTTCTTTCAAACGTATGCCCTACCCTGAAACTGCCTCCTCTGATGAAATCAGAGATTTCTTTGCTACTCAGGTGTGTTACGTGAAGTCACTTATACTCATAAACCCGAATCATAGTTTTTGTTTACTTCCCTCCAGATTGTGAGCTTCAGTTAGCTGTGAGCTTAGTTAGGGTTTCCATTGCTGTGAAGAGACACATGACCGAGACAACTGAGAAGGCTGGGAAGCCTGGCAGTGTGCAGGCTGGCATGGCTTGGGAGAAGTTGAGAGTTCTACATTTTCATCCAAAGAAAGCCTGGAGCAGAGGCTTTGGCACTGGGTGGAGCTTCAGAGCTGACCCACATAGTGATGCACTCCCTCCAACAAGGCCACACCTTTTACTAGTGTCACTTCCCATGGGCCAAGCATATTCAAACTACCACAGCTTCCCTTGAGATTTTATTATACTTTTCCCTTGCCAGCAGAAGCTAAGCTAAGAAATACAACTGAAGTGAATACGTGCCTTGATTTCTCCATTTCCTGCTTCTCACTTGTATTGATCAGCTATTGTTTAGTGGAGAGACATGTAAGTGTGTGGGCTAGATCTCTGTGCCTAAATAGCCAGGAGTTAGAAAATAAACAGTGAGTGGTAGGGGACATAAAAACCATGCTGTTGGAGTAGAAAGTAAAGAAATCACTTTTACTAAGACAAGGTTCTTAGTTCACAGTCAGTCATGAGCTCCCAAAAGGATTTTGAAGAAAGGCTTTGATCTGCCTAAAATTGTAATTGCAGAAGTCTGTGCATACACACACACACACACACACACACACATATATATATATATATATATATATATATATATATATATATAATTTTTTTTCTAAGAAAAGGGCCCATACATTCTCAAAGGGATATGAAGCGTCAAGGGTTAAACATTAATAACTGTGGGGTTCTCTGAGATGAGCTGCTTTGGTGTGTCACCTCTGCAGCATCTAGAGACTGGAGGTATTCACGGAGGATGACACCATCTCTTACAGCTATTTCCTTCGAGCCACCATCAGCCGCCGCCTCAATGATGTTGTCAAAGAGATGGACATTGTAGTTCACACACTTAGCACATACCCCGAGCTGAACTCATCCATCAAGATGGAAGTTGGCATTGAGGACTGCCTGCACATTGAATTTGAGTATAACAAATCCAAGTAAGTATTCTGAGACCCAAACTTGTGTGATTGTTATGTATGGAGTTTAAGAGAAATCTTGAGTTGAGTGTCTACTGGTGGTGGGGGAGACCACAAAAATAGTATACTAGATGTTAGGCTAGTTAGAGATAGATTGGCCAGGAAATAGAAACTTCATAGGTCAGTATATTAAATCATTTACGATCACATCTGTAAGCACAGATGCCTTTCACAGTCAAGCTAAAGTACCTTTAGGTTGTTTGTTTTGGATGTTAGATAAAGCTCCTTGCTTCCATGGCTGAGAACAACCATGGAATTCAATGCCACGGTCATTTTTTTTCCTCCCTGCCTTAGAAGTTAAAGCGAGGAAACCATGCACCAGCAATGAATGGCCTGCTTCCTTCCTGAACCAAAATGAGTTACAGTACAGAATACCTGATGCACTTTTATAAATGTCTTAAAATAACTTTTACCTGCCAAGTTGGAAAGCTGTGTCTTAATTTGTGTTTACTATTAGAACATCAAAATATTTAGTTGTAAGGTGCAGAATTTTCTGGCAGCCTTACATCTTCCTTTTGAATATAATCTGTTCCTGAAAGTATTTGGAGATCAATCCAAAACTGGAAGGATCATCTTCTAAGTCTCCATTACTCTCCTTACCACCCCTTACTACCCCGCCTTCCCCAGGTGGGCTACCAACCACAGGCTAGGCATTAAGGAGAGCTAGGTCACCTACTAAGGGTTTAGGAACAAGAGAAAGACTCAACTACATAGGCCAGGGTGGCCTCAAACTTGTGATCCCATTCTTATCTCAAAAGTGATGGGATTATAGGCATGTGCTACTGTGCCTGACTGGGACACTTTTTAAACCAGGAGCATAACTTGACTCCAAGAACAATTGTGAAACAAAGTGACATGTTTCTATCTTCCCTGACTTGGAACCTAGTGAGGCCCCAATAAAATGACCACTGTGACCTAGAGCCAGTCCTGCTTGGCCTGGCCCACCTGTTGATTAGGGAATAAGTGCCAGGAAGGAGCCCCACCCTCCCTTGCAGTCAGTCTTCTTACTCAGCTTGGACCTGTTTGTTAACCCCCAACCCTCTGATCTGTAAAAGCCGGAAGGAAGCAGCCACTAGTCAGCAGTTTTCTGAAAAACAAAAAACAAAAAAGGTGTTTTACAGTCAGTTACATGCAGGCAGTCTTTGCCTCTCCTTGTATAATAGGCTGTACTGTAAGGGAACAAGAAATATGTTTCTTAGCCGTGCGTGGTGGTGCACGCCTTTAATCCCAGCACTCAGGAGGCAGAGGCAGGCGGATTTCTGAGCTCGAGGCCAACCTGGTCTACAGAGTGAGTTCCAGGACAGCCAGGGCTATACAGAGAAACCCTGTCTCGAAAAACCAAAAAAAAAAAAAAAAAGAAATATGTTTCTTATATGGATGTGTTCCTGTGTAAAGTTTCACTATAGTAAATGAATGCTTCATTTATAAGAGTATAGAAAACCTTAGCATCCATGCATGGTCTATAAATATCCCCACGAAAGGCTGCTGGTGGCCCCTGTGGTGTCTGCATGTGTGGAGTCACCTATTCAGTCTGCAGCATTTCCTGAGAACTGTATGCAACAGTGTTAGAACAGTAACAAAAGCCTGGAGACTCAGATTGCCTATTTGAACTCTCTCTCATTCAGCTGAATGACTAAGTCTTCAAACTTCTTTTTTTTTCTCACTTACCAGGACAGGAGGCGCAGTTCTTAAGTCCCTGCCAGGGGTCTCATGCTGAGTCCTAGCTTCAGCTTGAAGAGTGCGCTGTCTTTCGGGCACCCTAATACAGGGCTTTGTATATACAGCCTAGCAGCACCACTGGCTAGCCCACAGAGAAAGCCAGGAAGGTTAGAAAGTATCATGCAATATGACTAAATTCCTACTAGCTAAGAAGCATAAGTCATGCTAGCAGAGCCTAGAGAGCAGGCAGCCATGCCGAGGGAGAGTCACTTGTTTTCTTCTGCTTGGTCTGTCTAGCCTGAGGCAAACTATTTGCTGGGCACTGTTAAGGCGTAGTTCTCTGAAGGCATTGTATGGAGAGTAAAGTGGAAGCAAGTCTGTGCTTGTCAGACTGGCCTAATACCTTAGAAAAGCATATACATTAAAAAATACTAATGGTACAGTTGGGCAAGGTGGTGCACACCTTTAATCCCAGCACTCAGGAGGCAGAGATGGGTTGGAGGCCAGCCTGGTCTACGAAGTGAGTACTATGCTAGCCAGGAGAACCCTGTTGAACAGAGAAACCCTGTTTTGGAAAAACAAAACTAAACTAAACTAAAGGTTCATCCAGTGGAGACAGAGAAGATAAACAGATATTCATTGCTGAAATAAAATGTATCTCTTTTGAGCAAGATGTGGAAGAGGAAAGTCACACAGATTCCAATGCGCTTGTATCGGGAGACTGTTCCCACACGTCCATTACCCCTGTCACCAACAGGGGCGTCCTATGCTCCATGCTTAAACACAGAGGGGCTAGCCACTACACCACCATCTTCCTCCCATACCTTCTCTTCTTCAGGTACCACTTGAAAGATGTCATTGTAGGGAAGATATACTTCCTGCTGGTGAGAATCAAGATCAAGCACATGGAAATAGACATCATCAAACGAGAGACAACAGGCACGGGTCCCAATGTGTACCACGAGAACGACACAATAGCCAAGTATGAGATCATGGACGGGGCGCCGGTCCGAGGTGAGCCTCCTGGCCCAGGGCCACTGTCACTTTGCTCCTAGGCCACGTGCTCACTCTCAGCATTGGGGAAGGGCTCAAATTTTGAAGTAAAATTTCTTTTTTATTTTATCTATTTATTTTTTGAGACAAGGTCTTCCTTGTAGCCCTGGTTGGTGTGGACAGCACTCAGGCGGGAAGGGGAGGGAAGAGCTGCGTCCGTGGGGCTGCAGCTTCCTACCCCATCTACAGCTCCGACAGCCCCACACTGACCTTTTATATACTTAGGGCTTCATCTCAGTGGGCTTGCCTACACATGCCGGTTATTTCACCCCCTTGGTAGGTAGAGGCAGGAGGACCAGGAGTTCAACCTCATCCTTGGCTAGAGAGGTTAAGGCCTACTTAAACTACTCCTGCAAGAGACCCTACATATCAAAATAAAAATTGAAAACTGTTTTAAGATTTATTTGAATATTGAATTGCTCTTTCCTCTGGGCATTTGGATGTTTTGTGGCTGAGGGCAAGAGGGCTATGCACCCTAATCATTTTCATGGCTTAGTTCTAGCTACAGTAAAGGGATTCACACTAGGAACTCATTTCTCTGCCATGAGAGTGCACTACTGGGTTGCTGGCCCAAGCTCCAAGAGCTTCAGCCAACACCAGGGACCACCAGAACTGGTCCTTCTTGAGCACCACAGGGTCCCTAGGATGAGTAGGCTTGAAAGCTCATTGCTGTTTGGGAATCTGGAAGGTTCCTAGGAATGGGCAAATAGCAATCATTTACATTTGTCATTGGCTTTGTAGTAACTGAGATGAAGGTGGTCTCATTTCCCTTTGAAGTATGTGGTAGTACATTCCCAATGGGTGTTCCACGAGGAAGGGAGATGTCACATTGGACAGTACACAGCACTGGAGACAACAGGTTCTTAAGTGTTTACTCCATCAGACCCTTGAGAGTGTTGGAACCCAGATGTCTTAACTCTGATGTTCCATTTTGACCAGTTGTGCAAGTAGAGGCAACTGTCATTTCTGCTGTACAAATGAAATGGGGCACAGAAGAGCAGATAATTAAAGGTTCATTTATATTTAGCTTGAGGTTGGCCTTTCTCAGTAGAATTGCTGCCCTCATTTTGTTCCTCTTGTTAGGCTGTGCCAGGACCTATAAAATGTGTCCCTGGATTCTCTGGTCTCCAAGTGAAAGCTTCCAATGCATTCAGAAGTAAACTGGCCACTGAGAACAGGGTCCAGGATGAGTTGTCTGCTTTCTAGGCCACTCTACTGCAGATCACTGCTGGAGTGGAGCCGCATGCTGCGGCATAAATTGACCAGTTTCAAGGGAGGGATACCTGTCGGAGAGATAGCTCTGTGGTTAGGAACACTTACTGCTTTTGTAGAGACATGAGTTTGAGTCCTAGCACTCAAATCAGGTAGGTCTGTCAGAATAACTCAGCTTTCTTCTGGCTGCCTCAGATATCTGAGCATACGTTCTCACATCCGGATGCAAATATACATGCCAATAAAAATAAATCTTTAAAAGGAAAAGGTTTTAAAGAAAAAGAAACCCAGTAATTTAACTGACTTATTGGGTCACACCTCTAATTCCAGCATTTGGAAGGCTGAGGGAAGTTGGGGGTGGGGGCTGCTGTGTGTTCAAAGCCAGCAGAACTATATAAAGATCACATTTCAAATAAACCAGGCTCCCCCTCCCCCAACCCGGCCCCCATCAAACAAGGCACATGCACCTGGGTGCCTAATGGTTTCTCTGTGCTGTTCTGCAGTTTTCACTGCTTTCTGCAATGGGAGGGTATGTTCAGAAAGCATACACACTGGAATGGAGCTGGATTATTGTATTTACTTCAGGAAACTACTGAGAAGCCAAGTGTAACACCTCAAAGGGCAGAAGCCTTTGTTCCGTGTCCCTTGCCTTGCTCAGGTGGAGTCTGACCTGCTGCGGCCAGAGCGGATGCTGTAGGACGATACCTCTCGTGTCCCTTGCCCTCATCTTTGCCTCTCCCCTTACAGGTGAGTCCATCCCCATCAGGCTCTTCCTGGCAGGGTATGAACTCACACCCACCATGCGAGACATAAATAAGAAGTTCTCTGTGCGCTATTACCTCAACTTGGTGCTGATAGATGAGGAGGAGCGGCGCTACTTCAAGCAGCAGGTGGGTGCTTTCTCCAGGACCCTGGGTCCCCTTGGGCACAACACAGAAAGGCCACTGTTCCCACAGAGGGCCATCTTGACACTTAAAACAAAATGCTAAAAGAAAAGTCAAGCCTTATCCTTGTTACTTTATCAATAGCAACCTGGGACTACCTTGGCCCCTCCAGCAGGAGTGCAAATTCCTAGTTGATACCCAGGATCTGCCTTCTCAGGCCTAACCCGGCTCTTGTGGCTCACACAGGGACTTGGGTATTAGCAGCCAGAGCTTTGGATAAACAAAGGAGGTTATTCCTGGTGGAGATTCCCTGGGACCAAGGTGGGAACCCCTGAGGAAAGCATCCCTGAACCTCTCTCAAATACCGTATTGCCCCTTCTTCCAACTCTGTAGGAAGTGGTGTTGTGGCGGAAGGGTGACATCGTACGGAAGAGCATGTCCCACCAAGCAGCCATTGCCTCACAACGCTTCGAGGGCACAACCTCCCTGGGTGAGGTGCGGACCCCTGGCCAACTGTCTGACAACAACAGCAGGCAGTAGGCCCCTGGGGCCAAGAAGTTGCTGGGCTTCCACCACAGAACCCCCATCTGCCAAATACCAGCCACTGCGGGAGGGGGAGGATGGTGTGAGGTTCAACTGGCTGTTACTTGCAACCTTGGAAACAAATCATGTTTTTTACTTAAAATTTTTTCTCTGAAGAACCTAAGGGGCTTGGGTTGGGCAGCAGTCCCCGGGATTCTGCAGCCTAGGTTGGGATAAGGAGAGGAAACATTCTGGAAGCTAATCTCTTCCTTAGGAAAGAGCTGTGTGTCAAGGCTGTCTCAAGCCTTAAAGCAGAGTTGAGAGCACACATCCTTGGCTCCAGGTTCTCTGGGCTTCCTGATACAGAAGCTGAGTGTGTCCCTGTCATTTACCTGCCATCAGGGCTCTGGGTAGTCATGTCTTACACTCCCTGTGACTGTTCTGAGATAGTGAGAGAAGTGGTTGGGCCTGTCTCATCTAAGTTAGAAGAACACTCAAGACCAGGAAGCTACCTCTCTGGGTGTCCGGGACGTGGTGCTCTCAAGTTTCTACAGTCACCTCTGGCCTCTCACTACTGGGACCAGACCCTACTCTTCTCCATCTTCTCTAGCTTGTCAGGAACTATATAGGAGCAAAAGCTTAAGGAAGGGTCTGTGTCTGACTGTCCTCTTGTGAGAAACAGGCACAGAGAAGCCCTGATGCAGTGTCACACGTGGATGGCAAGGGGCTGAGCTTAGGTCTCCTGAGGGGGAAAAAGAAACATCAGGCAAGGCAACCATCTGCCTTCACCACATGACTCCTCTTGGCAATCCAACATCTGGGTTGTTGTAGGGAATTAAGTTATCCAACAAGCCCTAAGCAGAGGGTCTGTTTCCTTTAGCTTAGATCCTAGAAGAGGCTGGGCTCCACTTGCCTCCTAAAGCAGTTTGTCATACTCCTTGTCTTCTGCTTGATTTCTGGAACGGCTTTGTTTCAGGCATGTATAAGTTTTGTCCTTATTCCCACCCAAACCCTTTCATCCCACTATCTACAAATTAGGGGAGGAAGGACCTCTGCACAGGGCTCTGCTACTGTGACTAGAGTAATTCTGCTTGCCAAATGACATCTATCTTCACCAATTCACTGGCTCAAGTTTAGGACCACTATTTTGTTTTGTTTTGAATTTAAAAACAAAATAGGAAAACTGTGGTGGATGTTGTTATACTAGAGAAGAGGCAGTTCTTCCTCCTGCTCTGTGCTTGGCCTGCAAGTAGAAAAGGGGGTGACTGTCTTTCTACCTTGTCTGGAAATGACTAGAATTACCATCTCCTGTTGGCTGCCCTCCCCCGTCTGAGAAAGATCAAGCGGACCTGATGTTCAACAAGTAGTGTTCGCCCGTCTGTGTTCTTTGTAATTTGGAAAGTAAAGGATTTGTTCCTGTGTCATCATTCAGTTTGTGTAGAAAATGGGACTCTTGCAATCTCTGGCTTTGACAGGGCGGGCCTGTTGGATGAAAGACTCTTGGAATGACTGGGGGTAGCAGAGCTAAGGAAAGTAAAGTTTTCTCCATGCCCAACCCCAGGTTTGGGTGTGACATACAGTCCCCATGGGAACAGGTTCACCCATCCAGCTGTCCTTGGCTATCAAGGCTGGGCCCTAGCATATGAGGGAGTTGGGTTCTGGACTCTTGCCCTTTTCAGGATATGAGACTAGACTCTGCTGTGCCTCTTTTTAATATCTCATTAAAAAGCATTTGTCAATTTCTCTGCCTCCCAGCCGACAACACAGAATCATTTTCCAACTTTGCTAATATCATAAGCCTTTCTTCTGGGAGAACTAGAAGGTAGAATATGCTGTTTCTCTCAGGAGCTGTGCACAAGCCAAGTATGTTTTCTCTGCCTCTGCCCCCGTTCTCTTTTCTCTGCCAACTGTGAAAGTATGGGAAGGTTCCCATCCCCATCCTTTAAGGTTCCCAAACCTGGAGTGCATAGGTACTAAACCAAGCAGTGCAACTTGTAATTAAGAAGCTGCAGTGTTTACATGTTTCTTAATGTGTTGTCTTCAATGGCTGTATTTTAAAAGAACATTTGTTTTAATGATGTCTCTAATTAAAGGAAGCCCTATGGCTTTGGAGGCATTGTGCCCGTGATCCACCAGATTCTGTGGTCTCTCCTTCTTAACAGTGTCTCATCTCTGACACAGTATGCAGCATGCCTTTAACACTGCCTTCTTCTCCAGTGGACGGTAAACAGTAATGAGCACTGTACTAACCACCCGTTATAGGCAAACATGGCCCAGTTCAGGTTTGTCTGGCAATTTGCCTGAAACCCTGTTTTCCACCTTGGTGGGACAAAGAAGACTAAAAGTAGCATGGAAAGATCAAGACATAGGTTCACTGAGTGTTCAAAGAACCAGAGATTCAGTCCTATATTTTGCTGTTTACTGCATAACTACAGAGGTAGTGGCAGGTGAAAGTAGAGGTGCCTACATCCTCTAGCTGACCAAAGGAGCCAGGCTTGGATATGACACCTCCAGTGGAGGATCCTTCTACACACAACACAGGTTTAGAAGAAAACACTTCCAACCTTGCCATTAAATCTTTTATTAGGAAAATTAACAAACCACCCGTGCACATGATCCTAGGTGGATACTGCAAGCTTTCTCCTTCTGTCTTATAAAATCTTGGCTTGTTCACTCCATCAGTAGAGCCTTCTGATTAACTTGGTTCTGTTTCCTCCAGGCTCAAAATAAAATCAAACTCTTCTACAAAAAAAGGAGGTTGAAGGTGAGACTGAAGTGTTTATCATGTCCCGCATAGGGAAGTTGAAGGGCAGCTCCTGCAGGGGGCAGCTGTCTATTAAAAAACTGGTACAGCTGGTACTGGGTATATAACAATGAACAATGTAGCACATAGCCTTCCTTGTGGGTGGCTCAAGTGAGGGCACCAACTCTCCATGTTAGGTCTTACCTTGAGTTAGAGGCTGAACTGAAAGTCTCTGGCGGGTGAAGAGAGTCATGCTTTTTAAGGGGCCGCCAGTAGTTTTGTGGGCTTGGTGATAGGTTTTAAGCTCATCCAGAGGGATGAAGCGCTTCATCATTCGAACAAACTGTACATCCACCTATTTGACAGCATTTGAAGGGAACAGAAACATGTTCAGCCAGACTCTGTCCAATTTTAAGGGATGGGTCCACTATGTTGCCTAGTCTGTCCTTAAATTCCTGTTGCTGAATCAATTTTCAAGCCTCAGCCCACTGAGTAGCTAAGACTACAGTCTTGCTTCTGTGCACACCTAGAGTTTTTGCTATTTGCAGGAGATGCCTGGTATTAGGGCTGCCAATATTTTAATATCCCAATTCAGCAAAACTTGATCTAGCTGAGAGCTGGGTTGTGCCCGACCTAAGAGTACCCCATTCTTTTCCTCCTTGTGTGCACTCTGCCCTATGAAACGAGCAGTTATTACCATGGACCACTTAGGGTTGTCCTCGTTGCTGGATGGGTCGTAATGAGGATTACTTTTCTCAAACTGCGTATGGTCTGGGTAAGCCTCCTTTACAACCTGAAAATAAAAAACCCAAACCCAGTCACTTTAGCTCCCTGCCCAAGGTTTTTTCTAATTATTTATTTATTTTTATATATGAGTGCATTGTTGCTATCTTCAGACACACCAGAAGAGGGCATCAGATCCCATTACAGATGGTTGTGAGCCACCATATGGTTGCTGGGAATTGAACTCGGGACCTCTGGAAGAACAGCCTGTGCTCTTTAACTGCTGAGCCATCTCACCTGCCCCTTGCCTAAATTTTAATATGCATCTAACTCAAACTCCCCCCCCCCCATCCTAACCATTTTCCCTTGCCATGGAGACAGCTGGTACTCTGGAAATAACAGCCTAAGCGAGCAAAGCTAGGAAGGAAAGGCGAATTTTCCAAGGTTTTACAGTCATGATCTAAAACTCAATGATAAGTTACTGTTGGAAACATGTTTTTATTTTCTCCCAACTCCACACAGTTTTATCCTGAAACTCTTAGTGAAGAGGAGCTATGTGATGGAAACCTCAGATAGTGACAAGTAGTAGTAGGGCCTGAGATGACAGCCTTCCTATTCTAATCTCTGTCACACAGGTGATGGTCAGGGCACTTTTCCTCACTGGCTGTGACAGGCCCAGTGAGGTCGTTATTGCCTAAGCTGCAGGCCTTTCACAAATAAATCCCTAAAGGGAAGAATCCAGGCTCAGATGTGTGTGTCTAACCTTCATAAGTCCAACGATGCCTGGCTGTTTGCAGTTGCTATGGTAGAAGAAGGCTTCATCCTCCAACTTCATGGCCCTGAGGAAGTTCCGAGCCTGTGTCAAAGAAGAAACAAGGGCTACCCACTTAACAGCTGGGAAGAAAGCAAGTCTGTTTTATTAAATGTTTATTTCTGTTTTGCAGCTTCTCTCCATTCATAATGAAATCTGTCCCTTTGTTCAGAGTCCTGGCCTTGTTCCAGGACACGAGCCAGAACCACACTACCTGCAGACTGCATGCTGTCACAGTGATTAGGAGATTTCTGAAAACATTTTCAGATAGAGTTCAGGGAAAAGCAAGATTGGCTAAAAGGCCCTGCTCCTGCAGCCTGTGGTGGAGGAGGCAGGCGTGTATCCTAGTGTTGTCGGCTTCAGGGTTCCTTCCTGCTCTCATTTCCTTACCTGATAGTTGCGAACACCATCCCAGCAAGCTGTCTGCTTGGGCTGTGCTTTGAGATCCTCAATGCTGAACTAGGCAAAAGAAAATCAAGTCATTCATTACTAAAAGGTCATTGGCCAATCGGTGAGCTTCTATGGGAACAAGAAGTTCTCTCCTTAATCCTGAAAAGTGCTACGGGCTGTAAAGGAGCTAGGTAGGTTACTGGAAACTACTTCCAGGGAGTCACTGGGGTTAAATGTGTAAGTAGCCTTGGATTTTGCATTGTGAGCTTTGCTAATTAATTTAGTTGAATGGATAATCAAGATAATAAAAGTCTGCTGGTTCCCTGTGTTTCACTTATTAAAGTATCATAATTCTCTAATATTTCATTTTTCTCAAGCTAGTACTAAAATCGGCTTATCTTCACTACCCGAATACATGGCCACACTTGTCAGGGAGACATCTAGGAGCACGGCAAGCAGTAAGAAAAATCAACCAACCAAGGAGGGCCAGGTGTGGGGGTGCACTCCTGTAATTCCAGCCCTCATAAACCTGGATGCAAGGAGGATCTTAAATTCAAGGGGCAACCTGGGCTACTTCAAAAGTTAAGAGGCCAGCTTGGGCTACCTAGTTGATCATCTTAAAAACACATAACAGCAAAATCAAACTAATATTGACACTGGAAAACTGAACCAAATGCCTGATTTTATAAATAAAGTTTTACCTTTTAATGTATTGTGTGTGGCCACTTTGTTGTTACAGGGACAGAGGTGCAACACAGCCTATAGCCATAAACCTCTCGGCTGTTTGCAGAAGGCCTGCCACCCTGCTTAAATAGGAAATCCACAAAACACACAGGCTGGGCATCCTTAATCTTCTCTCATATATTACATTCTAACTGCAGTCCTCCCTTCTCAGAAAAGAACGGGCTTTCCAGGGATATCAAGCAAACACAGCTTAACAAGCTATAAGAAGACCAGGACATGCCTGCTCTTAAGATCTGAAATCCAAAATACTCTGGAATATTCTAATATTCAGAAAGTTGTATTTTATTAAAGTATTTAGATTGGGGGCAGTGCCTAGGGATATTCACATTTAAAATCTAGAACACTTCTGGCCCCAAGAATTTTTGATAAGGGCTAATCAACCTTAAGTTAATGACAGTAATTCCAACTCCATTTTTAACCGATTTCTTAGAGAGAAGCTGGTGTCTGAATTTTGTGATAAACCACATTCACTGTTCTTTAGTAGCAGTTATCTGTGTGTATGATGTGTGGGAGGATATGTGGTCAGAGCAAAGCTTTCAGAAGTTGGTTCTCCCTTCACAGTGGGTTCCAGGTCATCTGACTTGTACAGTAAGTTTCTTAATGCACCTGCCCATCTCACCAGCATGACTGCTGAATACAGGGTTAGCCTCACATTCATGTCTATACCTTTCTCTAGCCTGCTTTTCTCACCAGCATGACTGAATACAGGTTTAGCCTCACCTTCATGTCTATACCTTTCTCTAGCCTGCTTTCTGGCTCTGACTTCATCAGCCAGTAGTTGCTTAGATTCTTGCCACCATTTTTAAAGGTTGTCGTCTTCTCAAGGCTGGAGTCCTCTAGCTTGACTGATGTACTTTCTGAGTTTTCAGTTTTAGTACGTTTCCCGGATAGCTTCTTCCTGTCTGCGGTAGGAAAGCAAAGGAAGACACTTGTCACCATGCTGGGAGGCAGTGTCCCATTGTGAAAAAAACTTTACTCCTGTCATGCCTAAACTCACAGCTCAGACTCTATAAAACATTAGCTGCAGTACCGTTCATCCGCTTGACCCAACACAACCACTGAAACCATCAACTCCTATCAACTGCAGCTACCTGTACTGGGCCCACTCAAAGTTGGTCCTATCAGCAGTCACTTATGAATGGGGGAGGAGCTCATGGGGTACTAGCTCGACTGCTAAAATTGTTGGCTACTGGTATTTTCCAGGAGAGGGGGAGACACTGTCTGGAGTTTTGTAGCCACTGCTGAGCCCACCAGCCTCTAATAGACAGCTCCGAACACATGGCTTCATAGATGATTAAACTCAGTAGGTCACAAAGCAAAACAAAAAGATGAGTGTGAGGTTTGCAGGCAAGAGGTGTAGGATAAAGGCATAGTGGAGAGATAGGAGAGGGCGAGGAAAGACTGTTCTTGGGGTTGGATACATAGCTCTGCTTAAGATTCCAGAAACCTTGGGTTCAATTCCCAGTACTGACATGGCTCACAAGTGTCTGTATCTCCAGTCCCAAGGGATCTAACACTCCCTAGCTTCTGCAGATACTGAATGAGCATGGTATGTAGACGTACATGCAGGTAAACCATTCATACATATAAAACAAAAAATAAACACTAAAACCTTTTAAAAACTGCTGGGGTTGCCGGGCAGTGGTGATGCATACCTTTAATCCTAGCTCTTGGGAGGCAGAGGCAGGCAGATTTCTGAGTTTGAGGCCAGCCTAGTCTACAGAGCGAGTTCTACAACAGCCTGAGCTACACAAGAGAAACCCTATCCCAAAAACCTAACCAACCAACCAAAAAACAAGATTTATTTAAAAAAGAAAAGGTCTGTTTACATTCTGTACATTTATGAAATTGTAAAATTTAGTTAATAAAAGAGAATACATTTTTAAAGGATGTCTTCTAGATTACTCAATGAGAGTAATCTAGTAACCTCACACTCATCTATTTGTTTTGCTTTGTGACCTACTGAGTTTAACCATCTATGAAGCCATGAGCTCAGAGCTGTCTATTAGAGGCTGGTGGGCACAGCAGTGGCTACAAAACTCCAGACAGTGTCTCCCCCTCTCCTGGAAAATCTTGTACTCAGTGTCTATTCTGATCTTAATTCCTTGTAGAGTTTAGATCAGAATACTGGTAGTAATAAGTGTACCCCACCTCAGTTCTGTACCTTCAATAAGGCTATTCTTTCCAATGAGGAAATGAAGTACTATTTGAAATTGTTTCAATAATTATTTCACACAACTAAGACTTAGAAAATAAGTCCCAGGCTAGAGAGATGGCTCAGCAGGTAAGAGCACTGACTGCTCTTCCAAAGGTCCTGAGTTCAAATCCCAGCATCCATATGGTGGCTCACAACCATCCATTATGAGATCTGATGCCCTCTTCTGGTGTCTGAAGACAGCTACAGTGTACTTATGTATAATAATAAATGGATCTTTAGATCGGAGTGAGCAGGGCCATCTGGAATGAGCAGAGATCCTGAATTCAAATTCCCAGCAGCCACATGATGGCTCACAACCATCAGTGCAGCTATAGTGTACTCATATGCATAAACTTAATTAATAAATAAATCTTAAAAAAAAAAGAAAAGAAATCCCATCATAAATGTTTAGAAAAACTAACCATTATAATCATTATCAAGTGAAGCTTGAAAGAAGTTTAATCAGGACCATGTAAACATGGATTAAAAAAAAAAAACCTAGATTTTTCTTTGCTCCAATGGTGGGGCCTGAGCCCAGTGTTTTACCTATGCTAGACCCACAATCTATCACTAAGCTATAGTCCTACCCCATTTTTGTTTTGTTTTTATGTTGAGACAGTCTCACTAAGTTTCCAAGGCTGGCCTTCAGCTCACTCTGTAGTCTAGAGAAGCCATAACGTACAATTCTCCACCTCCTGGTTAGCTTGGTTTATAGGTCTTTAACATCAGGCCTGACTTCCTCACTTGCCAAGTTATAAAGATTGAACTTGGAGCCTCAAATATATTAGACAGTGCTCTACCACTGAGCTACATCTCCAGCCCTGGAAACTGGCTTTTATTAAGTGAATAAAAGAAAATGTGCCTGAGACAACAATCACTCAACAAACACAGTGGGTCCTAACCTTAATTTGGCAAATAAACACGACATATGAGGTGTTCTGTCCATCTGAACAATGTGCTGCTGATTGCAATCCAGTCAAGTAGAACATAGCTATGAATTCCCAACTGTTACTTGAGTCTGTCTGAACCTACACTTTACTGCCTCAGATTTTAGTTTGCAACTATATCAGCCTTTATTAAATATCATTCTGGATGCCTGCCACTCTGATTAGCACATCTTAGCACAATTTCCCAGCTGTCTTAAGAACAAGCATACTTATACTCATAGATAAGTGCCTTGCCCAGTTAAGATCAGTGAGGCTTCCTCAAGGCAGCAGATGGGAAGGGATAGAGACGCACAGCCAGACATTTTGTTGAGAGTCTAAATTGGAGGTTTCCATCGAGTTCCCGCCTCAGAGCAAGGGGGACCCTGAGGAAGAGGGGGCAAGAGATTCTAGGAGTTGGGATGCAGGACATAGGAGAGCAATGGCCTACCGATTAACCTGAGCAGCAAGCCCAGGTCCTCCGGGTCTGCACCAGGCCCTCCATGCATGCTGCTCTTAGCCCAGGGTTTCTGTGGGACTCCCAACTGTGCACGTGGGTGTATCTGATTCTCTTCCCTGCTCCTGGGACTTTTTCCCCTCCCGTCTCACTGCCTTGTCCAGCCTCCGTGTGAGGGCTGCCCTGTCTTACTTGGTTATCTCTTGGAGGCCTGGTCTTTTTGGAAGGGAGAGTGGATGGGTGGGGCGTAGGGAGCTGTGAGGAGGGGAGGGAGAGAACAGCACTTGAGACAGACTATATGAGAGAACAATCTATTCAATAAAAAACAAAACAGCCATATATATGTGCTTACATAGCCACAGTATGTTGAAACCTGTCATTCCTAAAAGAGGCCCTTTCTTCCTGCTACTGCTTAATTTCTGAATTCATTTTTGTGAATGGAAGAACATGTTTTCAGGGTTCTAGGATTGTTAGAAAGCTTTCCCATTCTTTTAAGGCTGGGCTCAAATTCTGCTTCCCTCTCAAGGCCTCCCTATGATCCCTCCTCTTCCCTGCTGCCACAAAGCTGTCTGCAGGACCTTTCACTCATACAGGTTTTCAGTTTCCCTCAGAGAAGGAACTGGATCTTATCTTCACTGTTCTCACCTTTTAGTCAATTAATTGCCTTTTTAACTTACACAGAAATCAAGAATTATATGAATTTACTAGGCACCAGCTGCCACAGCATTTCCATACATGTACGCATTAATACTGAATTGGTTTGAATATACTTCCTGAAGCATCTTTTTATATTGAGATAGGGTCTCAGAACCCTGTAGCACAGCCTGGCTTCCCATTTGCAGCCACCCTTTTGCCTCAGCCTCCTCAGTGTTAGGATTACAGGTAGGAACCATCACACCTTTTTATTTGTTATAGAGCTGTGAGTCTCCTGTTATTGACCAGGCTGGCCTAGGACACATGATTATATTGATGACAAATACGAGCTGTCAAATTTGGCTCTACTGTTCCTACTTCTCTGAAATATACAGTGCACCGCCTTCAGCAGCAGGAATACTACTGCCTCCAACAGCCTGAGTTTAACTCACAACCTGGGGTTCTTAAACCACAGGAAAAATTTTCAGAGAATGAAGCCAAATTAGATTTTAAGCTGGGCATGTTGGCTCATGACAGAACTTTAGAGCCCAAGACTCCTCAGAGACTTGCTACAAATTCAAGGCCAGACTAGGCTACTGCCTCAAAACAGGAAAGGGGGTTAACATAAAATTGAGCAAGCATTAAGAGGCCAGACACTGATGGGTCAGTAGGTAAAGGCACTTACTTCCAAGCCAAACAACCTGACTTTATCTCCTCCACTGCACCAGCACAAAGGCCAAGTACACATATGATCTGATAAAACACAAGATAAGGACCACAGAGAAGCCCTAGAGCATGAGGCTTGTAAGCATAGCTGCAGTAAGTGTCTTAACAGCTATGTCTAGGATTTTGGTAGCCTCTGAAGTCACATTGTTCAGGAAGTTTAAGGGTAAGTATAAATGGTTTTGGTGATTTAAAAAAAAACCTATAACCAAAGCACTTGGGAGTGGGGACAGAAGGATCAGGAATTTAGGTCATCCTCAGATACCCAGCAATTCCAAATTGACAGGCTGATAAGATAAAGACCTAGGAAAAGAAAACTGTGTGTGTGATAGGTGGGGTCTCCTGTGGTCCAGGCAGTAGTCAAGGAAGATCCTGAACCCTGATCTCCCTTTGATTTCTAGCTTTCATCTTTTTTACAGTTCACATGAAATCATGCATGACTTTCTGTGTCTGGCTTATTGCACTCAATGATAAAAGCAAACCTAAGGACCTGAGTTCAATCCCTGAGATTCGCACAGTGGAAAAGGGGGATTGATTCCTTCAAGTTATCCTCTGATCAGTGTGTGTGTGTGCTCCCACATACCGTACAAAAGAAAATAAATGTAATTTTAAACAAAAGTCTGTTTTCACCTATGTTGTAAAGGATATCGTCTTCACACACACACACACTTTGGAGACAGGGTCCTGCTTATGTAGTACCAGGCTGCTCTTAAACCCAAGGCAATCCTCCAGCCTCAGTCTCCCACATGCGTGGGTCACCACAGTTCCATATATGTATGCAGTGCTTCATAGCTATTCTTTGAATGGACAAATAAGTGGAAGGGACTGAAAGTGGAAATTCTAGCAGAAAGAGTAAAGAAGACGATAAACAACAACCCCCAAGGTCTCCAAACCAGGGAGTGGAAAAGGGAAACAAAGCATGTCCTACAAAAACACGTTCTTTACCTGCTGCCTTTTGCAGCGTCGGCGCAGCTCACCTGAACCAGCAGTCCCAGTCTGCCTCTTCCGGGGTCTCGGCATGGCCTCTCTGTAGGAGGCTGAAGCTAACCGGACGGGTAAGAAGCAGCTCTTGTCTTCCAAAACCTGCACAGTGCAAGATGGAGGCAAGAAAACCTAAAGGGCCTGGGACTTATGAAGAAAAGTCATGATTAAGCCATTCTAATCCCTCTCTTGTTATCTGCGCCCTTTCCTTCTTTTGTAATCTACCCCTAAACTCTCCTGAGTTTCTCTAATTCGGCTTTACCCACCACCATTCATTCAACACACCACCCAAACTCTTGAAGCACTGCCAGGCTAATCTTCAGGGAGCCTTGAGGCGACTGGCATGCCTGGACCGGTTTAGTAGAAGACGCGTCTCAGAGGCGCCGCCCCGACGATCTCTGGGAAATGTAGTTTCAGAACGTCAATAATCTTATTGAAGCCCGCTCTTTAAGGGCTTGATGGACTACAACTCCCAGAGTCTCACGGGGGAGGGTCGCAAACGGCTAGTTCTGGCCTGGGTTAAAAGGCCTGGGGTCTGATCGGAAGTTTACATGGCGATGTTGCGGTCTGGCTTCCAGCGTTTTGGCTGTCTGCGCGCCGCACTCAAGTCCCTGGTTCAGACTGACCACCGGAGCATCTCCTTCTGTATCGATCGTAAGGCTCGTCTAGGCGAGGGGAGAGTGGGACTTCGGTGGGCATCTGTGCCGACCCGAGTTCCCAGCCGCTTGGTGTCTCTGGGCTTCGTCTGACACACCGATCCCCCTCGGGTCCCTTGACGGACTCACTTCATTCTCTGACTCTGCCCGTCCGGGACCCACTTCTCTCTTCCGGACCAATCCTGTTCCACGAACTGGCTTCCTCCCATAACCCAGGATCTACTCTCGGGACCAGCTATGTGTGGCCCCTGTGACCGGCGCTCAGTCTAGTCCAGTCGCCTGCCCCCCGCCCCCGCCCATGCTTTATAAAGCTGAAGGAAAGTGTGACTTTGGCAATAGATTCCCAAGGTAGAAAGAGCGAAGTATATGAGCGCTGGTAGATGAAAAGCTCCAGGTTATACCATATGTTTTGTTCACAAGTACAGATTTCGTGACTTATAACCAGAACACACTCATACTGTAGAAACGCCTGCAGGAAAAAGAAAGATAACCGCGATTGAGAAACCCTATCTGAGATTACAAACTGATTGTTTAGGAACCTGGCAGAAAACTTGCATGTAACTGGGAGTGCTTGCCGCCCATGCACACCATGCCAATTTTTTAGATTTGTCAGTCACTTAAAATACCAAACAAAAAGCCAGAACCACCTTTTCTTCTGAAACAATTTTAAAAATAATTTTAAATTTTATTTTAAGTAAGTATCCATTGTTTATGGCAGTATGGCTTCAACAGTTGAGAACAGATTTATAAAGTACATGGAGGTATAGACTGTTGTTGTTGTTGGGTTTTGTTTTTGTTTTGTAGAAAACCAGTTTTAAGAGTTACAGTCCTACTTAGGCACCTAGAATTAGGTAAACAAAGTAGCGTGATTTGATACTAAAGTTAGGAAAGAGTTTGTCCCAGTAACAAATGAACGGTATAGATTGTTGCTTTGACTTGGGCAACTAAGATGTGTGAGGCAGGATTTATTTGTGCAGCCATAACAGTTCTGGAGCTAGCTTTGTAGATCAGGCTGGCCTTGAACTCACGAGAGATCACCTGTGCCACGGTCTCCCAAGCACTGGGATTAAAGACTGCACCACCAGCATTCAGCTAGCTCTCTTTCACTGCTTTTAAGGAAGTGTTGGAGCTGGGGATCTCGCTCAGTCAGCTTGAATGCATGCCTTGTACTTTCATTTATGCAGCCTTGGGTTCCAGCCCCAATCTTGACTCAGCCTGCCAGACCTGCCATGGCATATGACTATAATTCCAGCACTTGTGATGAGGAGGCTGGAGGATCAGGGGCTCAAGTCCAGCCTCAGCTACATAGAAAGATGAAGGCCAACCCGGACTACATGAGATCCTGTCTTAACAACAAAAAATTATTTTTCACTTGTTCAAGATACTTCTCTACTTGTAGATTTGTTCTGCCACGATAGTGGGTGGGTTGGGGTGCTTAGCTGTGTAGTAAACATTAATTGGGGGTTTCTTACCCACCTTAGATCACTTAGTTCCCAAATAAATGACACAAGACCTTAATAAATATTACCATTTATAATAAGCCTTAAAAGCACTAAAGCTGGGCAGGGATCAACCTTCTATGCTATTTTGTCTGCTTCCCTGTCAATAACCCCAAGACATAGCATGCCCTGTTTTGCCTGGGCTACTCCTATTCCAACAGGCTGTAGGCTCATAATCCACCTATGTCATAGGTTTTCTTCCTTCTCTCCTGGCCTCCTCTCTCCCCCTCTTCATCTGTACCTCAACCCCAAGCCTGGGAACCCTGGGAACTGAAGCTCCACCTACCTCTCTTCTACCCAGCTATAGGCTGTAGACATCTTTATTCAACCAATAGCTTTAAATTAAGGAGCAAGGTTTGCATAAAAGCTGGCATAGGTGAGAGAATTCTCTTGAGACAATGTGACCTTGGGATACATAATTTAGATTGCAAAGTTGGGAGCCAGGAGTCACCCTACAAACCGTACAAACACCAATCCCAGCTAGACAGGGTTAGATTATTGAACAAACATGTAAAAACTGATTGATTAGGGCAAGACCTGAAAGCTGCATTCCTGTGCATTGTCCAGGGTCACTTGATATAGGGAAAAAAACCATAACAAGCTAAGCAGATGCAGGGTGGTTGGCCTTTTCCCAAGGGTTTTAGTAGTTTAGACATAACAACCCAGACTAACCTTTATCTGAACCTTGGCTCTGAATGAAGGCCATAGTTGGGAAATCTTGCTTGGCTGAGTGAAGACCATGGCTAGAGAATTCCCCAAAAGAGTCATAAGTCTCTGTGGTGGTTTGAATACCCTTGGCCAATGGGAAATGCTTCTAGTAGAAGGTGTGGCCTTATTGGAGGAAATGAGTCACAGTGGAGGTGGGCTTTGAGGAGTCCTAGGGCTCTAGTGCCACCCATTGTGGAAGAGTCAGCCTTTTCCTGGTTGCCATCAGAGCAAGATGTAGGACTCTTAGCTTCTTCTCCAGCACCTTGTCTGCATGGACACTGCCATGCTTCCCGCCATGATGATAAGGAACCAAACCTCTGAAACAAATGCAATGTTGCCTCTTAAAGAGTTGTCTTGTCTTCACAGCAATAAAACCCTAACTAAGACAGGACATAGAAGGATATGTGGTCAGTCTGACCTTGCTCTGAGCCAAACTGTTTTTCCATATCTATAGTCAGATTGCTTTTTTTCTTTTTCTTTTCTTTCCTTTTCTTTTTATACCAGCAATATGGGATGGCTGGCAGGCCTGAAGCAAAATAGCTACAGTAATGCCAGGGAAGCAGGTTTCTACAACAGTACACAGCAACAGAGCAAACCTCAGTACTTCGTGGTGGCTCACTCACTTGAGCCTATGCAAGGTTCTAGATTTAATCTCAGCGCTACAAAACCGATTGATGACTAGTCCCCACAGCTGGCTTCAGTTTATTACTTAACTTGCTATCCATTTCATTTCTCTACACGGTGCTTTTCTTTTGTTGATCATTTCCTTTTCTGAATATCAAATGTAATTGTTATATAAGAAGATTTTGTGGCTACGTTGTATTTACTATATACTGACTACATATAACTTAGATAAAACTACTCTTCTGAAAATGAAATTTTAAACCTTTTAAGTCTTTGGTTGGCTGAACTGTTTGTCTTAGGAAGTAGCCTTTTACTTTGTTGTAATAAAATAAAGATTTATTAATACATATTAAAACTGGACAAGCCGGTCAGTGGTGGTGCACGCCTTTAATCCCAGCACTTGGGAGGCAGAGGCAGGTGGATTTCTGAGTTTGAGGCCAGCCTGGTCTGTAAAGTGAGTTCCGGGACAGCCAGGGCTATAAAGAGAAACCCTGTCTTGAAAAGCGAAAAACAACAACAACAACAAAAAAAAACCCAAAACCTGGACATAGTAATTCATACCTGTAATCCTAGCATTTGGGAATCTTAGGAGAAGTATTACCCCAAGTTTAAGGCCAACCTGAACCACATAATAAATTGCAGGCCAGCTTGAACTATAGAGTAAGACTCTGTCTCAAACACTAAAACCAAAGACTCTGTATTGAAGTCTTGACAGAAATAAAACCTAGCAGGTACTTCTTTATGGTTGAAGGTCTTTGAATTATTACCATTTAAGAGTGTGTGCACGTCTGTGCACACATGGTCATGTCTGCATGTGTACTATGCTCACCTTTGTAGCACCAGCGCTGCCACACAGTTGATGCTTGATAAATATTTGTTGGGTGCAATGGTACTGGTGTTCAAACTTCGGGACCCGCAGTAGCTAGCCAAGTCCCTGCCAGGTGCATATTGTTTGCTGTTTAAATGGTGAGTTTACTGCATGGTTGCTTTTTGCTTTTTGCTTTGGTTTCTTTTCCCACGGTTATGAGTTTAATCCAGGGCCTTAGGCATGCTAGGCAAGGGCATTACCACTCAGCTGCATCCTCCCAATTCTTTTGCACATAAGCATTAAACTACGATCTGGAGCAGCAGCACTTGTACAAAAACAAAAAAACATAAAAAATAGCCTGACACTTGCCCGAGGAAGAAAACCACGACGTTTTGTTTTGTTTTGTTTTGTTTTTTTGTTTTTTTCGAGACAGGGTTTCTCTGTCCTGGAACTCACTCTGTAGACCAGGCTGGCCTCGAACGTAGAAATCGCCTGCCTCTGCCTCCCAAGTGCTGGGATTAAAGGCGTGCGCCACCACGCCCAGCGAAAACCATGACTTTTATTGTCCCACTCAATATTCCTAAGAGTGGTCCCTTCAGGTTTCTATTGTAGGTCTTTTAGGGAAGACTTTGCTAGAATCCTCACAACCTTCCCCATCTTGATTACATCCCTTCTACCCCTCATATGCTTTTGAGGCAGGACCTTACTATGTAGCCTTGAATATTCTGGAATTGTATGTAGATCACATTGGCCTCAGACTCAGAGAGAGGATTCCTGGATGATGGGATTGAAGGTGTGCACCACCATGCTAGGATTCCCTTTTAACTAAGAGTGAACAAACTTTGTTGACCTCACTTTTGTGCTATGGGAAGAGCCTTGCATAGCCAGCAGGCACCGAAGCAAATTATTGTCATTATGGCTTTGCACTTTTCCTTTAAGTCTATATCTATACCACCTCAGATGTGCGCCATCTCTTCCTCATAGCTTTTCTTTAGGATCCGTTAGCATTTTAATGACCAAAGTTTGAGCATTGAAGGGCCTGCCCCTCCCCCAACCTGAGCCATCATTGTATTCTGCTTTTTACTGGACCTCCAGTGTAGTCCGTATGCACTCCTTTTTTCCTTTGCACCAGCACACCCGAGGCAGTGGTTCTCACAGTAAAAGAGAAAGGAATGTGAATAGTATAGGCCTGTGCAATCATAAATGAGTTCTGCTTCAGTGCTCTGGCTTCTGGAATTCATTCTGTCTTCCCATTTTAAAATGTCATTACTTTTTCACAGTTTTGCCTAAGTTCATTGCTTTTAGTGTCCTTGTCTCTGGAAATCTGCTTTATCTTAAAAAGTATAGAAAATACTCTAGGCTTTCCTGAAAATCTTGTTTTCCAATTCAGTCCTACCATTCTTACTGAATGTGGTCTTTGAGAATGTTTGTAAAAATTCAATTCTGTGTTTTACTGCCAGGGGACCAGGTTACTTGTGTTGCATAGGTAGGTAGCGTCTCCCACCGTTTCCTCTGCAGAGAGTCTGTTACAATGGAGTCTTTGTACATTTTGGGAGTTTTCTAGAAAAATTTCCCATCTGTCTATCCTATTTAACATCATCACTTTATAGTTCATCCTCTTAAGTTTCATTTATCTCAGTCCAAGAAATGAAGCAGGTACTGAGTCATATCATAGTAGTTAAGACAGGAAGCTTTCTAAGAATTCAACTTAACTGTGTTTCAACATAAGAAAGGTTTGTTTTTGTTTTAAGTCAGTGTTATCCACATGCTGTATGCCCATATTATTCCATTGCATCCTTGCTAGGAAAGTAAGCCAATGTATACAGATTATGATTTCTTAATCGATGTTATAAAGTGAGTGTGTCGGTGGAAACAGTGGCTGCTGCCAAATACGCAGAGAGAGGATGGGGATTTCTCCAAGGAGTGTTTGCAGAAAAACCAGGACATCCCATCGGGAAACATGGCACACGAGAGCACCGCTTTCTTTTTGTTGGTTTGTTTTGTGATGCTGAACTTGAACAAGGACCTCAACTGAGCAACACTTTGCTTTGGGTTGTATCTCCAGCCCTCCATTTAAAGAAAAAAAAAAAAAAGAATTTATGAGGAGGAAGAGTGAAATGATTTTGAAAACAACAGTTGACCTACTTGGAATTAAAAGAAGCAAGATGACTTAGTGACATAATGGGACCTGCCACTGACCTGGTGACCTGAGTTCAGTCCCCAGAGCCCGTGTTTAAAACTTGTCCTCTGACTTCCACATGCATCTAACACAGGCATGTGTGTGTACACACACTCACACACACACACACACAGAGAATAAATAAATAAATAAATAAATAAATAAATAAATAAAATCCCTTGTTTTGGTGATGGAGTTTGGTGAATTGGTATCTTTATGTATCTTGCTCTTCCCAGAAATGTTTCACAATATGGCAGAGTGGGATCAGAAGGTAGGAGTGTTTTTGTGGCTAGATAGTGTTTTATGCATCCTGGCTTTTCCTGTTGTGTTCCCTGAGGCCTCTACCTATTTAGCTATAACTCTGTCTTACCTAGGAACCAAGGAAGAGATGTCTGGAAGTAGCTATGTTTTATCTTAGGATACTATGGGTGAGTGCTAGAATGATCCCTTCTCCACCTGGGAAACTGGTAATGATCCTAGCTTAGTACTAGGATAGCAGAGGCAGGATGGTCAGGAGTCCAAGGCCAGCCTGAACTATCTCAAAAACAAAAAACAATGAAACACTTAGTAGGTGGCACCATTCTCTTGCTGTTGTCTAGGATGTGTCTAGGAAATGCTTTAGTAGGTCCACTCTTAGCTTTGAGGCACTCCTTATTAGTGAAACTCTTTTCTCATTTCCATCCTAGAATTGAATATGTCTGGTCCTGTTTACAGCTTCCTTGGGGCTTAATGAAGAACAGAAAGGATTTCAGAAAGTGGCCTTTGACTTTGCTGCTCGGGAAATGGCTCCCAATATGGCGGAGTGGGATCAGAAGGTAAGAGTGTTCTCATGTCTAGATGTTCTAACAAATGCTATATACAATGACTTACCTCTCTACAGTCCTAACCACTTAGTGTCTGCTTTCTACCCACCAACTCTACTGCAACTGTGGAGACTGGTGTTAGATGTGATGGATAGTTTTATGTGAGCTTAACACAAGCTGGAATCATCAGAGAGAAGGGAGTCTCAAATGAGAAAATGTTTCCATAAGATGGGGCTGTAGTCAAGCCTGTAGGGCATTTTCTTAATTAGAGATTTATGAGGGAGCCAGTTGTGGGTGGGTAACCTCTGGACTGGTAGTTCTTGGTTCTATAAGAAAGCAAACTGAACAAGCCAGTAAGCAGCACTCCTCCATGGCCTCTGCATCAGCTTCTCCCTCCAGGTTTCTGACCTCTTGAGGTTCTGCCCTCACTGCCTTTTTTTTTTTTTTTTTTTTTTTTTTTTTCGGTTTTTCGAGACAGGGTTTCTCTGTGTAGCCTTGGCTGTCCTGGAATGCACTCTGTAGACCAGGCTGACCTCAAACTCAGAAATCCGCCTGACTCTGCCTCCCAAGTGCTGGGATTAAAGGCATGTGGCGCCCTCACTGCTTTTGATGGTGAGCTGTTACATGGAAGCATGAGTGAAATAACCCTTTCCTCTCTAAGTTGCTTTTGGTCATTCTGCTTTATTACTGACTAGGACAGTAAATGACTCCTTTCTTGGAAGCCATCCCAGATGTACTGAGATGCCCCTTTTCTTATTTAATTGGACAGACATTAGACATACCTAAAATTAAAGCAGTTCTATAGAAAAAATTTTGGCAAACATTTGTTAATTGATGCTATTATAAAATAGCAAGGGCATTCTTCACTGCCCCTCTAAAGGAACATCTGTCTCAGAACTGGTCTCTGACCACTTGCTCTCTTTGCTATGTAGGAGCTGTTCCCTGTGGATGTGATGCGGAAGGCTGCACAGCTGGGATTTGGGGGGATCTATGTGCGAACAGATGTGGGTGGATCTGGACTGTCTCGCCTTGATACTTCGGTCATCTTTGAAGCCTTGGCCACAGGCTGCACCAGCACCACTGCCTATATAAGCATCCACAAGTGAGCATCTGAAGGGCTGTGCTCACACAGGATGGTAGGGAAACTTCACTGAGAAAAAGATGAGTCATGGTGGGCTGATTGTACTTGGGAAACTAAACTATTATTGGTACACAGTAGGTCTGTTGCTGCCTGTTGGATTTGGTTTTGTTGCCTTCTGTGGTAGTATTTAAAGAATTGGTTCTCTCAGATTTCAGTTTTGGCAACAACAGACCTCTCTAGTTGTCCTCAGTCTATAGCTGAGACCTCCAGTAATTTGAGAAAGTAATAGGAAGTACATTTGTCTCTGATTTTTAGGACTTACTTGTCTGAGAAGCACCTGGGCCTCTGGTATAAGTTCCAGGGATGTTTTTAGACCAGCCCCTTCCTTTCAAGTTGCGTCATCTCATTTGTCTCTTTCCCCTTCCCACTCTCTCCTGCTTCCATTCTGCTGCTGTTCTTTGTTTCTCTCCCCACCCCCAACCCCCCAATTTTCTTGTCTGTCTTTATTTCTGTCCATGGCTTTTCTTCTTGGTGTACCTATCAGCATGTGTGCCTGGATGATTGATAGCTTTGGAAATGAGGAACAGAGGCACAAATTTTGCCCACCGCTCTGTACCATGGAGAAGTTTGCTTCCTACTGCCTCACTGAACCAGGTGCGTTTGTCCTCCCTGCAAGTGAGACCTAGCAAGGAGCTAAGTGGGACCTGTGTGGTCACTGACCGAGCATGCTCATCTGTCAACACATACTATAGTTTACAATGCAGTTTGGATGTGGAATAGTCGGGGTGCTTGTCTTAGGTTAGAGTTCCTCCAGGCTGCAGAGCACCATTGGCTGCTTTGGTAGAGGCAGTGGACTGCTTGGTGCAAGCAGTTTTTACCCGGCATGAGAATTTCTTGGTCACGTGGGTTTTAAAGCACAATAGACTCTTAGGAAGACTTTCTAGGATATGGGACTGTGCCGAGCTCCTGTGACATCACTGACTTCCTTCCATCTGTTCCCCTTTGACCCCTTTCTCAGGCAGTGGGAGTGATGCTGCATCTCTTCTGACCTCAGCTAAACGACAAGGAGATCATTACATCCTCAATGGTTCCAAGGTAAGAGTGTGTGTTCTCAGAGCAACTTGAAGCTGTTCCCACATGCCTCCTAACATCTCTCAGTTCCTTGAGTCTCGGTTATAATTTCTATGTAGCAGTTCGCATTGGAAAGAGCTGCTCACTCTTACCTCAGTACATTGGACCACATTCCTCCCCTCCTCCACTCCTCCCAGTTCTGTTCCATCTTCTTCCCCAAACCACTGCCATCTCCCCTCTGCCCTAGATCCCCTTCTTCATTTCTCCATCAGAGAAGAACAGGCAATTAGCTGAACACAGCATAACAAGATGCAAAGAGCATAGGTACAAACCCTCATATCAAGGCTGGAGGAGGGAACTCATTAGGAGGAAAGGGTCCCAGACACACCAGAAGAGGGCATCAGATCTCTTTCTGGGTGGTTGTGAGCCACCATATGGTTTCTGGGATTTGAACTCAGGACCTTTGGAAGAGCAGTCAGTGCTCTTACCTGCTGAGCCATCTCACCAGCCCTCTTGAATTCTTTATATACTTTGGAAATTAGCTCTGTGTTCGATGTGGAGTTGAAAAGTCAGAGCCACCCTCACTCCTACTGTTAGGAATCCCATAAGACCCCCAAGCTAAATAACTATAACATATTTGCAAAGGATGTAGCATAGATCCATATAGGCTTCGTGATTGGCACTTCAGTCTCTGTGAGCCCCTATGAGGCCAGCTTACTTGATTCTGTGGGCCATGTTCTCCTGGTGTCCTCAACACCTTTGGCTCCTACAGTCTTTCCTCCAGCTCTGCCTAATGTCTGTCTTTGGGTTTCTGCATGTACTCCCCTGTCCTCCCCATCAGCTTCCAGAGGAGGTCTCTCTGATGATGATTGGGCAAAGCACCGATCTATGGGTCTAGCAGAATATCATTAGGAATCAAGCATTTCATCATTTCATTGACTCTTTTCTTTTTTTCTTTTTTTTTTTTTTTTGGCAGTCATGGCTGATCCTAGGTATCCAAGCCATCCAGGTGGCATCAGGCCATCCAGGTGGTGTCAGGCACGCTCTCTCTCACGGAGTGAAGTGAGCTTCAAGTGACCACTGGTTGGTCACTTCCACACATTTTGGGCCACCGTTCCCCCAGCATATCTTTCACACAGGACAGATTATAGGTTGAAAGTTTGTGATTGTGTTGTTGTTCCACTTCCACCATTGGAAGCCTTGCCTGGTTACAGAAGATGGACAATTCGGGCTCCTTGGTCCTCATTTCTAGGAGTCCTCAGTAGGGTCACTCTTGTAGATTCCAGGGAGTTTCCACTGCACTAGGTTTTCACATCCTCCCACCCCCAAGTTCCCCAATCCCCATCCTGACCTGATCCCACAAAATCTATTTTCCCTTCCTGGGAAGATCCATGCATCCTCTCCTCCTGAATTTAGGACCTCTGTTCGCTCTGGTCAACCCTGCTCTCTCCAACCCTGTTTGCTCTGGCCCAAAGATTTATTTATTATTATAAATAAGTACACTGTAGCTGTCTTCAGACACACCAGAAGAGGGCATCAGATCTCTTTGTGGGTGGTTATGAGCCACCATGTGGTTGCTGGGATTTGAACTCAGAACCTTTAGAAGAGCAGTCAGTGCTCTTACCTGCTGAGCCATTTCACCAGCCCTCTTGAATTCTTTATATACTTTGGAAATTAGCTCTGTGTTCAATGTGGAGTTAATGAATATTCTTTTCCATTTTGTAGGGTACTGTTTTGTCCTTTTGATAGTGTCTTTTGCCTCAGTTTCATGAGATCCCACTTATTAATTATTGATCTTAGTGCCTGTGCTGTTGGTGTTCTGTTTAGAAAGTTGTCTCGTTTGCCAACATGTTCAAGGGTATTCCCTACTTTCTCTTCTATTAGGTTCAGTTTATATGATTTTATGTTGAGTTCATTGATCCATTTGGACTTGAGTTTTGTGCAGGGTGATAAATATGGATCTATTACATTTTTCTACATGCAGAAATACAGTTAGACCAGCACCATTTGTTCAAGTTTTTTTTTTTTTTTTTTCATTGTGTATTTCTGGCTTCTTTATAAAGAATCAGGTTTCCATAGGTGTGTGGATTTATATCTTGGTCTTCACTTTGATTCCATTGATCAACTTGTCTGTTTTTTGCCAATACCTTGCAGTTTTTATTACTATAACTCTGTAGTACAGCTTGCAATCAGGGATGGTGATACCTCCAGATATTCTTTTATTATTCAGGATTGTTTTAGTTATCCTGAGTTCTTGTTCTTCTATATGAGGTTGAATATGTTTCTTCAGGTCTATAAAGAATTGTGTTGTAATTTTGATAGGGATTGCTTTTAGTCTGTAGATTGCTTTTTTTTTTTTTAAGATTTATTTTATTTATTATATGTAAGTACACTGTAGCTGTCTTCAGACACTCCAGAAGAGGGCGCCAGATCTTGTTACGGATGGTTGTGAGCCACCATGTGGATGCTGGGATTTGAACTTATCACCTTCGGAAGAGCAGTCGGGTGCTCTTACCCACTGAGCCATCTTACCAGCCCCCTGTAGATTGCTTTTGGTAAGATAGTTACTATGTTAATTCTACTGATCCATGAGCAGGAGAGATCTTTCCACCTTCTGATATCTTCTTCAGTTTCTTCAAACATTTAAAGTTTTTGTCATATGAGTAATTTCACTTGCTTGATTAGGGTTACCCAAAGATATTTTATATTGTTTGTGGCTATTGTGAAGGGTATTTTTTTCTCTGATTTTTTTTTCCCCCTCAGTCCATATGCCATTTGTATCTAGGAGGGCTGCTGAATTTTTTGTTTGTTTGTTTTTGAGTTAATTTTCTATCCAGCCACTTTGCTGAAGGTGTTTATCAGCTATATGAGTTCCCAGGTAGAATATTTGAATTGCTTATGTATACTATCAGTGTTAGGAAAAATATAAGCTCAGGAATTCCAAGACCAGGTTTCCAGCACAAAGATTTATTTGCACCAGAGCGATAGGGGATAAAGAACAAGGAAACAAGGGAGAGGGGGAGGACCATTTGTCCAGAGGACAAAGGACTGCCTCTGGATAGAGAGGAGACAGACATGGCACATAAGAAAATAGCAGTTTATAAAGGTACAAGGGGAAAGAAGGCAGACATGGTGCTGAAGTAGGAGCTTAGCGTTCTATATCTATATCTGCAAGCAGTAAGGAGATACTGTGTGTGTGTCATACTGGGTGTAGCTTACACATGTAGGACTCAAAGTCTGCTTCCACAGTGACACATTTCCTCTCACAAGGCCACACATCCTCCAATAAGGCCACACCTCCTAACAGTCCCATTCCCTATAGGCCAAGTATTCAAAGACACAAGTCTGTGGGGCTTTTCAAACTACCACAGATGAGGTATTTAATTTAATTTTAATTGGCCATGTTAATTAGGTAAACCAAAGAGGGCTTTTATTCCTGGACTGGATCTTGGTAGTCAGCCTCAAGAGGAAGTAGGGAATAGACCTTAATAGCTAGCTTTAAGAATGTAATGTGTCGGGGCTGGTGAGATGGCTCAGGGGGGTGCTCTTCCGAAGGTGATGAGTTCAAAGCCCAGCAACCACATGGTGGCTTACAACCACCCGTAATGAGATCTGACACCCTCCTCTGGTGCGTCTGAAGTCAGCTACAGTGTACTTATGAATATTAATAATAAACGAATCCTTGGACCGGAGAGAGCAAGTGGAACTGACTGGAGCGAGCGGGGCCAACTGGAGCGAGCAGGCCAACAGGAGCGAGCCAGCCGACCGGAGCCAGCCGACCCGGAGCGAGTGGGGCCAACAGGAGTTAGCAGGCGAGCGGGTCCTGCCGGAGGGAGCAGGGTTGACCAGAACGAGGAAAAAAAAAAAAAAAGAATGTAATGTGTCTTTCTAGTTTGTGAAAGAATTTGAAGAGTATTGGTAAGTGGTATCTATCTAGAAAATTATCCCTTTTAAAAATTTCAATTTTGTTGCATACAGGGTTTTTGTTTTGTTTTAGGTTTTTTTGAGACAGGGTTTCTCTGTGTAGCCCTGGCTGTCCTGGTACTCACTCTGTAGACCAGGCTGGGTTTTTTTTTTTTTTTTTTTTTTTTTTTTTTTTTTTTTTTTTTTTTTTTTTTTTTTTTTTTTTTTTTTTTTTTTTTTTTTTTTTTTTTTTTTTTTTTTTTCTGTCCTTATCACTCCTCTAGTAGCCTGGCTGTATGTATCCTATCCTACTTCAGGATCCATATCCCCCACTGCTAGGTGTCTCAGCTAGTGTTACCCCCACAGACCACCTGAGCCTCGGCCCTATCCCAGTTCTCTGGCATGTCCTAGAGATTGTCCACCTCCTGCCAATTTCCATTCTCTCTCCCTTGTTTTCCCTATCCATATAGATGATATCTACCTCCCCCTGCCTACTGCTTCCTCTGACTCTGTTCCCTCATCCATCCAGTTACCTGCTTCCTGACCTCAGATATCTGTTTTGTTCTCCTTCTGAGAAAGATTCAAGCATCGTCCCTTGCACCACACTATTTATTTATTTATTTATTTATTTATTTATTATTTATTATTTATTATTTATTTAGCTTCTTTGATTCCATTGATTAAAGTGTGATTACTCTGTACTTTATGGTTAATATTACCTTATAATTGGTAAATACAATGTAAGTCTTTTTGGGTCTCGGTTACCTCACTCATGATGAGTGATGCAATTCTAGTTCCATCTATTTGCCTGAAAATTTTTTTTTCTTCTTTCTCCCTTCTTTATTTCCTTCCTCCATTCATTTCTTTCTTTCTTTCCTCTTCCTCCTCTACTCCTTTTTCTTCTTTTTTTTTCCCAACTTTTATTAGATCATTTCTTCATTTACATTTCAAGTGTTATCCAGAAAGTTCCCTATACCCTCCCCACTCCCGGCCCTGCTCCCCTACCCACCCACTCCCATATCTTGGCCCTGGCATTCCCCTGTACTGGGGCATATAAAGTCTGCATGACCAAGGGGCCTCTCTTCCCACTGATGGCCAACTAGGCCATCCTCTTCTATATATGCAGCTAGAGACATGAGCTCAGGGGGTACTAGTTAGTTCATATTATTCTTCCACCTATAGGGTTGAAGACCCCTTCAGCTCCTTGGGTACTTTCTCTAGCTCCTTCCTTGGGAACCCTGTGTTCCATCTAATAGCTGACTGTGAGCTTCCACCTCCATGTTTGCCAGGCATTGGTATAGTCTCCCACAAGACAGCCTGGCTTCAAACTCAGAAATCCACTTGCCTCTGCCTCCCGTGTGCTGGGATTAAAGGCATGTGCCACCACTGCCTGTCCAGTTTTAAACTATTAACCTAACGATTCTTTAAATGTCCTCGGTGTCTGTTGTTGTGTCCCATAAGTTTACGTATGTTGTACATTCATTTTCATTGAATTCTAAGTCTTTAATTTCTTTTTATCTGTCTTAACCTAGCAGTCATTGAGTAACCTCTTATTTTACCTTATCTTATCTCATCTCATCTTATCTTATCTTGTAAGGAGGGGGTCTCCTCTGGGAATAGAGAAAGGGAACTTTGGGGGTAGTGCTTGGGGTGGGAGCACCAAGAGAATGAAGGAGGTCTTCAGGAGACCTTCTGGAGTTCTTGTGGCTGGTGTGGCCTCTGGTCCAGCATGAAGTTCACACCTGAGTTGGTGCCTGGGATATGGCAGTGAGGAGAGCAGGGGTATTGGAGAAACATCAGGAGGGTGCACAGATAGAGTAGAAGAGGACTGGGTAGGCAGCTCACTTAGTCTGGGAGGTGTGCCCTCCTTTGTATTGTTATCAGCTAAATCCCTGATTTTGTAAATATTGCCAGAGCAAGTGCCCTTTACTCCACCTTCTGCATTACGCCTTTGTTCTGTTGTTGGGAGTGTTCCAGTGTTTTTTCCAGATGCCAGGCTTAAAACTCATGCATTTTCTGACTCTCTTATACTCTCTTTGTGCCCACAGGCCTTCATCAGTGGAGGAGGTGAATCAGACATCTATGTGGTCATGTGCCGAACTGGTGGATCTGGCCCCAAAGGTATCTCCTGCATAGTTGTTGAGAAAGGAACCCCTGGCCTCAGCTTTGGCAAGAAAGAGAAGAAGGTGAGTGTCTACTCAATTGTAAGTAACTCAAGTTAAGGGTCTCTGCCATGTGTTAGACCAATTCCTCCTTCCTTTCTTTGTTTCTTTCTTTCTTTGTTTCTTTCTTTGTTTCTTTCTTTTTTTTTACAGGTTTATGAGTAGATATGTAGCATAACAGAAGTCATTGCTAAAGAAACAGGTTCCTGGGGAAATGACAAGTTTGCCAGCTGGTTTCATAAGCTGCTGACTATTTACATTCTCTTTTTTTCTGTGTCTGCTTCTGTCCTGTGTTTATTTTCCTCTTGGTCTGTCTGTTATGTGTTTATGTGCATGTATGTGTGTATGTGTTTATGGGCATGTATGTGTTTATGTGCATGCATCGGAGAGGAGTTGATGCTCGACAGCCTCCTCGGGTGTTCGCCTTACGTTTGGGTCAGGGTCTTCTTTCATTTTATTGTTACTGTTTTAAGGCAGGGTCTTACTATGTAAACCTGGCTATTCTCACTATGTAGGCAAGGATAATCTCACTTAAACCCTACATGCAGGCTGTGAAAAGGGGAACATGTAATAATGTAATTGCTGATAATTTAGGACACATTGAGGGTTTTTAGGTGATAAAAACAGGAGCACAGTTGTTGCCCTTAGATCAGGGCTTTTGGAGATAAGGCAGGTGTAAAGTAACCCTTGAATTCCTACAAATCTCCTGGGCTTTCCTCATTGTTCTTTACGATGCTTTCTGGCCCTCACAGTTGCCAATGGGTTATGGGTTTTAGTGCCTCTGCACTTTTGTAGCATAGCAGGCACTTATTAGATGGCTCAGTGTTCAAAGCTAGTGCTGTCTTCTGGGAGGATGCAGAACCCTTAGTCATTCGTGGCCCTGTTTGGACTTAAAATTGCACACAGCTTTATCTGTATAAAATCTCTATGGCTGGGCATGGTGGTGTACACATGCAGCGTTCTGAAACCTGGGGCTAAGATTACAAGTACTAGCCCTGCTGGGGCTACTTGTGATACATACACACCCAAACTTACAATAACAGCAACAAAAAAACGAAGCTGAATTCTTTCGGTTAGGTGTTAACAATAGTTTTGAGAGTTTTTAGCCTCCCACTTTGTATTGACTTTCCAGGAGGATAGCTATTTCCTTTTCTTCAGTTTAGTTCTATGGAAGAATGGAGGTCCGGAAGTGAGAACAGCGTGCAGAGGAGTAAAAGGCCTGAGCAGGACTGGGCTGCACCAGAGCTGAGGCTTGCACGCCTCCAGAAGGCAGAGGGTCGTTTGCCCTCTTCCCTGGCCCCTACAGCTTTCCTGGGATGTTAGAATAGTTCTGTCCACATAGGGACAGAAATTGGATCGATGGTGTGTGGGCGCGTGTGCATGCTTGTGTACCTGTATCTGGCGCGTGTGCATGCTTGTGTACCTGTATCTGGCGCGTGTGCATGCTTGTGTACCTGTATCTGGCACGTGTGCATGCTTGTGTACCTGTATCTGGCGCGTGTGCATGCTTGTGTACCTGTATCTGGCGCGTGTGCATGCTTTGCTGTTGTCTTAGTGCTTTCTATTGCTGTGAGGAGTCACCACGACCAAGACAATTTATAAAAGAAAGCATTTCACTTGGGGCTCACAGTTCCAGAGGGGTTAGAGTCCATGACAGTCATGAAGTTCTGGTCCACAGGCAAGAAGCAAAGAGAGGGCTAACTAGGAATGACCTAGGCTTCTGGAATTTCAGGGCAATCTCCACCCCCCCCCCCCGCCCCCAGTGACACACCTCCTCCAACAAGGCCACATCTCTTAATCCAACTATTACTGACCAAGATTTAGATATAAGTCTGTGGGAATTATTCATATTCAAAGTTCTCTCTCTCTTTCTCTCTTTCTGTCTGTCTCTTCTCTCTCTCTTTCCTCTCTTCTCTTCTCTTCTCTTCTCTTCTCTTCTCTTCTCTTCTCTTCTCTTCTCTTCTCTTCTCTTCTCTCTGTCTGTCTCTCTGTTTGAGACAATCTCTACTGAACCTAATACACATGAATTAGCTGGTCTGGCTGAGCAGTGAGCCCCGGGAATCTCCCTCTTTTCATGCTCCATTTACACACACGCACACACACACAAAGCAGTTGCAGATGTTTGTGTAGTAACACCTGGCTTTCTATTTGGGGACTAGGGATGTAAACTGAGGCCCATTTGCTTCTATTTCAGGTATTTTTACCCACTGAATCATAAAGATAAATACTTTTTTAAAATAAAGACATCACAGGTATGAGACTGCAGAAGCAATTTGTGGTTTGTTTCTTTAATGATTAGAATTTTTTTTTTTCTAGTCAGGGTTTTCCTGTGTAGCTCTAACTGCCCTGGAACTCATTCTGTAGATCAACCTGACCTCCAACTCAGAGCTCCACCTCTCTCTGCCTCCCTAGTACTAGGATTAAAGGCATGGACCACCACTGCCCAGAATGATTAGACATTCTTAAGGTCAGAATTTCAGATACATTCTTGCTTTCAGGTGTCTGTATTTGATTTGACAGAATGAGATGCAGAGGTAACCATCTTACTGGGCAGTACTGGGGAATTTCAGGTGTTTGGCAGAGACTGTAAAAGTTTAAGAGAGAGCAAATTTGGTTGCAGTTTATTTGGTTTTGGTTTTGGTTTTGGTTTTGGTTTTGGTTTTGGTTTTGGTTTTGGTTTTGGTTTTCTCAGACTGGATCTCTTTAGCCCAGACTGACCTCAGACTTGCCCACCTTGAACGCCTGGTCCTCCTGCCAATGTGTTTCCAGTGCTAGTTTTGTAAGCAGGCACCACCATGCTTGCCTAGAAGAGTTTATGTTAGGAAATAATGTAAAAAGCAGTGTTTTCTAGGTAGGAGGGAGCTCAAGTATTATATGTAGTGCACAGTTTCCACAGGCTGCCTTGTTGAACTTGAAGTTCCTTTGAGTTTCCAAGTACCTTAATGAGGAGCTGATGGGCTTTAACTATTTATATATGAATCATTACAGTGAGACTTTGCTAACAGGTTCTACTAACTTTCTAGTCCAGCGGTTGTACTTGTATGTAAGGAAACAAACGTCCCAAAGAAGTCAAGTGACTTGTCCAAAGATAAAAATTATAACCAGGTTCTATGTCAGAGGCTACATTTCAACTGTTCTGATGTTTCTCTGAGCTTAACCTGACATATCCAATGATGTTCTAGTAAGCCAATTTTCTTGGAGAAACAAAACAAAAACTCATATTTGTGGCATTTGCCAATACATGGCTGATTTCACGCCACTTTTGCAAGAGTATGGAATGCTGAGTTAGAAAAAACAGTGCACAATTGGCTCTTGTGAGGTGACATCACAGTACTGGATCTCACTGCAGCTTAATGTTAGACTAGGGCTCTCCAGGACATTGCATGTCATTTGCCTTGTCTCATTATAGTACCTTTTGGGGACACAAATCTTATGAAAGAGATATGTTGTTATTGTTCACAAGACCTTTAAAAGTAAAATTTCCAAATAATTTCTCATGGAAGTTGTACTCAGAGGCACTGAAAATAAGGATGGATCTGGTCCTGATCCTACAAGACATGAGTAGTATTCATAGACAGTGTGCACAAAGTCGATTTGTGCTTTATGTTTGACTGTGTTAGCCAGGCATGGCTGTAATCCTGGCACTTGGGAGCCTGAGGCAGAAAGAAGGCACTGCAGTCACTCTGGACTAGAGACGAAGACCATGTTGAAAAAAATAAACAAAACATTGCATACTTGAAATAAGCATTTTTCTAAGTATTGACAAACCTGTACATTTGTACTTTTTCCTTTGTTTTATGTTCTTATGGGTCTAAGTGTCATGTTGCTGGAACCTATACATTACAAGCTTCTGTCCACAGGGAAGGCCTCCCTGCTTGGGGAATCATAGGGCAGCCACCAAGACCCTGATTTTTGCCAGGTGGGGTGGAACTCGCAGCCAACCCGAGCAGTGATCTTTGAAGACTGTGCTGTCCCCGTGGCCAACAGGATTGGGACCGAAGGGCAGGGTTTTCTCATCGCCATGAAAGGACTGAATGGTGGAAGGATCAATGTTGGTGAGGCCAGAAAGGGGCTGGGGAGGGAAGGCGAGGGCTGTGGCCAGCAGCTGTCCTTCAGGCTCAGCTGAAGTCAGGACTCTTGCTCTCCAGCATCCTGCTCTCTGGGAGCCGCTCATGCTTCAGTTATCCTTACGCAAGAGCACCTCAAGGTCCGGAAGCAGTTCGGAGCACCTCTAGCCAGAAGCCAGGTAAGTTACTTAGGGTCTGCATCTCATTTGTATTCTGTTCATGCCTTCCCTGGGGCCCACATTCTCAATGGAGTCGAGGAGCATGACAGGAACATGAAATCCAATGAAGAACCTGCCACCATCTTGATCAGAATGTATATTTTGCTTGTACCTGTGCCGCCTTTTTCAGGAGGCAGTAATACTAAGGCAAGCAAAGTGGGCTTCTTTAGAAGTGGCAACTTTGAAGTACTTAGAAAAGGCACCTAATTTGAGATATCTTTGTGTGTGCACGCATGCACTTTTGGGCTGGGGTGCATGTGTGCATGTCACAGTGCCTAAGTAGAGGTTAGAGTTGACTTCTGTCACCCGTGGATCATCTGAGGGTGGAACTCAATTTGATCTATGTATATTTAAGTGCCTCTACCTGCTGAGCCAGCTCACCAGCTCAAGATGTCTTATCAGTAGTTCCAGATTACCTCCAGATGACATGCCTAAATCCATGTGCCTATTTTGTTTCCATTCTTGCCTATGGCTACAGTACCTGCAATTCCAGTTGGCAGACATGGCCACCAAGCTAGTTGCCTCCCGGCTGATGATCCGTACTGCAGCAGTGGCTTTGCAGGAAGAGCGGGAAGATGCAGTGGCCCTGTGTTCCATGGCCAAGCTCTTTGCTACAGAGGAGTGCTTTGCTGTAAGTGATAAGTCTTCTGGCTTTCCTGAGACAGACGGGAAGCAGCTGTCTAGCTTAGGGATTTGGAGGGAGATGACCCCTCTGTAGAACTTTATCCTCCAGAGGCACTGAAGGACTCACTTTGGGCCTTGAGGATAAGATGAAATCTGTGGCAGATCTGCATGGGAGCTCTTTGCTGCTTTCGTAGCCTTTTCCATGCTATTAACTGCTTCAGTAAGGCTCTGTCTTTCAGGTGTATTCTAGATGAGGCACATCTTTGTAAGGTTCAGAACAGCCCAGTGATGCTAACCCAAGTTTAGTACTAATTACCATTTTCCCTTTGTCTCACACATACAGCTGGTTCTACATTGAAACTACTTTGTCACTAGGTGGCACCTGAACTTCCTATAGTCAGTCAGAGTGGCAGTAGGACAGCATTAAATGAAAAAGCAAATGTCTCTGTGCTGTCTGACTGGCAGGAATTGACTGGTTCAATAGGATGCCTTTGCATCTAACCACTTAGAATCTGGAGCTCCTCTCTGGGCTCTGTTCTTTCTCTCATCCATTTGTAGTAGGCTGCCAGACAGGTTTGGAGTGTCGAGGGGAAGCTAAGAACTGCACAGTCTCCTGGAACCAAAGACATCTGTCTCCTCCTGTCTCCCCTCAGATCTGCAACCAGGCTTTGCAGATGCATGGGGGCTACGGCTATCTGAAGGACTATGCTGTTCAACAGTATATGCGGGACTCCAGGGTCCACCAGATCCTAGAAGGTAAAACTTGGCAGGGGTTACTCTCTTCTGTTTGGAGCAGTTGTAAGATCTGTGCTTTTCCAAGCTTATGTCAGTCCTGTGCTGGCTGTTTCTCAGGGTCCTGCCAGGTCCCTGTCTTTCTCCCATTCTTCCTCTCTTTAGCCCTGCTTTGCCACTGTTTTATGGCCACATTTGAACGTGCTCTAGGCTGGGAGCCCCTGCCTCTGCTTTGTCCTCATGATTGAAGCATCCGGCCACTCCATTTCTTTTTGTAGATTTCAAAGGCAGCTCAAACCAAGCTAGGATGTGAGAACTATTGATGAGAAGCACACTGGGGACAGTTTCCTTCTGTCATAAAGGACTTGGTCCTCCAGGAGCAGCAGCTTAGCGGCCCTATTGTCTAATATCTGTGTCAGGATTGCTAGTATACTGCTTAGTAAAATTGTCAGCATGTGGCTTTCTTCTGTAATACTGACATTCTGTCGGGTGACTGTCTGAGCTGTTAGTTAGGCACAGAATGGGCCTTACGCTTGGCAGTCAGTGGATGAATCTGGAAGGGATATAACTTCTGTTCCAGCCAGGGTAGGCAGCCAGGGCTGTGACAGTACTGGGGAGTGAGGGACAGCAGCTTCTCTGTGTGCTTTTTGGTGATACAGTGTAGGGCTATTTTATTGGGATCACAGAGACCTTCAAAGGACTCATGTCATACCTGAGTGGCTACCATAATTTCTGGAGGACTTATTAAAGCAGGTTATGGGCCCCACCCTCAGAGTTTCGGCTCCACTGGGCCAAGTGAAGGCTGTGGTCACTGGTGTGGAAAGGTTTGAGGCCTGCTGTCCCTATGTTTGAATCATAATCTGCTTTCTATCCAAACTTGAACTCTAATCTTTATGTGGCTAAGTCTTTCATGCTAATCAGACTTCCCAGAGTTCCTGAGTGGGGAATGCCCTGTTGTACAAGGACGTTTGGATGTGGCTTTCTTTGAGACCACGTGACTATTGGTTCCTCAAGGGCTTTACTTTGTAATCTATATGCACTGAATGCCACGATTAAAAATGAGAAATCAATTCTCTCCTTCAGGGAAATGTTTTATTTTATAATTAAGTTTTCTGATATAAAAGAAACAAATATTATTGAAAATATATAAAATATCCAAAAAGTAAAAGATGTTGTGTTTTTCATCCAGGATGTATTTTTTAAAATATTTTCTTTGTTAAACACCTGATACTTTTTCCTATCTTTTTACAAGTATCATTAAAATTTAAAAATTAGACTTATACTATTTTTCTTCTATATCTTAATTTAATACAATTGTTTTTTGTCACCAGAAGAGATGTTTAAGAATGTAAATATTATCCTACTGAGCCAACAAGATGGGTCATGGGGACAGGTACCTACTGCCAAGCCTGAAGGCCTGAATTTGATTCCCGGGATTCACATGGTAGAAGGAGCAAACCAGACATGCAGATTATCTTCTGACTTTCATATGCACACCGTGGCATGGGCACACTCACACAGCACACACACATGCACACACAATAAATACAATCTAAAAAAATTTAAGGCATAAATATTGGTGGGTATGGTGCTGCACACCTGTAATCCTAACACTGGTGGAAGCAGGAAATCAGGAGTTCAAGGTTATCCTCAACTACATATTGAGTTCAAGGCCAGCCTGGGCTACATCAAACCCTGTCTCAAGCCAAATGGCAATGAATGTAAGAACTATTTCTTACACTGTCATTTTTCTGTCATCACAGAAGAAGTCGCAGTTGTTTAAACCTATGATTGCTCTATCCCTGCTGACTGTGTTGTTCCTCTTGCAGGTAGCAATGAAGTGATGAGGATGCTTATCTCTCGAAACCTGCTTCAGGACTAGCTCCCTCGCTGGAGAGCCTAGTCTAGAGTCTGTGTGCAGCCATAATCAGTGTTGATGCTCATATGGGCTGCTCAGTTGCAAGTAAATCATGAAGAAGACCGAAGGGCTGAGCTCTTCTAAACAGACTGAGCTGTCAGTCACACTGCTGGCTCTGAGACAAGAACAGAGTTCTTAGCAGAGCTAGAAGGGCTGCTCTGAGGAGCCATGCCAAAAGAAGACCTTCTTCATTCTGGAAAGACAAGCGGTCAAAGCTGTGGCTTGGGTCCACACTCTGTGTACTTTGTTGATTCTTGTCCTTAGGCTCTGGGTACTTGAATGAAACTTTTCCTGATTAAAAAGGTAAAGTCTGGGGAGGCAAGGGCAGTGGACAGATCTGCTTCTTTCTGGTTTCTGTTCTGTACTAGGGGTATGTGAGCACAGTACTCCTGAACTCAGATCATGATGAAATAAATATTTGGGAACCTACTGCTAAGCAGTGAGTTAGGGTGCACCTCTAACTCTAGTAACCATGAAATAAATGTCAAGGGCTAAGATTATTTTGGAATATTTGGATTTTTATATGGGATTAATTTCCTCTGGGGGGCTCCTTCTCTTTTTAAGTATATTTAATTAGTCCCTTGATAAGCAAAATCTTTGTCTTTACTGCCTCCTTCAACTATAAGCCTTAAAACTATATTTGAGATTTTATATTATATTTGATTAAATATTTAATTAGATTTTAGAATAATTAGAAATTTCTCCTAAGGTAGTTTGTCTTTTAAAACGTACATCCTTTTAATAATTTTGCAAACAAAGCATTATTTGTCATGTGTGAATGTCTAAGTATTAGGTCTAGTCTCCTGCAGTGGCAACTTACAGCTCGTCATGGAGTCGGCCTGGCTCAGTCCTCTCAAGATTGTCTCTCACAGCCCTCAGACAAAAACCAAAAACCAAAACCAACAAAACATTGTGACATTCTGGCTTAGTTTCTTGGTGACACCACTCAACTTGTGGTATTTTGTTACGGTATTCTGAGCTGAGTAATATAATCAATCTCACTGATGTCTTATAAAGAATTGTGACCAAGGCTGGGCGTGGTGGCGCACGCCTTTAATCCCAGCACTCAGAAGGCAGAGGCAGGTGGATTTCTGAGTTTGAGGCCATCCTGGTCTACAAAGTGAGTTCCAGGACAGCCAGGGATACATAGAGAAACCCTGACTCGAAGAAAAAAAAAAAAGAAAAACCCAACAAAGAAGTGTGACCAAATGCTTTCTCAAAAAGCAAAATGGGGCTGAGGCTATGGAGCAGTGGTACACTGTTTGCCTTGTGTGTTTGTTCCACATCATCAAAAATAAGTTAATAAATCACAGTGTATTTTTTCCCAATACTAACAATAATAAATTTAAAATATCACAGTAGTCTCCAGATTACATTTAAGTATAAATATAAAGTTATACAGAGCCTCTCTGCTGAACACAATTTTGAAGATAATTTTGAAAAAAGATTTTTTTCATGTTACGTGTATGTGTGTTTAGCCTACCTGTATGTATCTGTACCACATGCCTCCCTAGTGCCTGTGGAAGCCAGAGGAGGGTGGCTTCCCCCTGGAACTGAAGCCACCATGTGGGTGCTGGAACTGAACCTGAGCAGCAAGTACTTCCAACCACTAAGCCATCTCTTCAGCCCCTAAAGTTGAAAGTCTTAATTTTTAAGATTTACTTTAAAATTATAGCAATCAGCCAGGCATGGTGGTACACACATTCATACCCCCATCCTTTAGCGATCCCCAGCTACCTGTGAGTTAACACCAAGCCAGAATGACTTCAGATGGCACCACTCAAAATTGTCTTCAGAACTGAATGTCACCCAGCTTAGCCAAGAGAAGTAAGCTGAGGTAAGAACAAACCCCAAGCCAAGCATTCAGCACCAGTGTGTTAAAAAATGTATAGATTACAAGGTAGGAGTACATGGTAGTGGGGAAACACTGCAGATGAAAATTTCAGGAAATGGATGGTGCATTGGAAAGCCCATCCAATGGGCTAGAATACGAGGGTAGAATTCAGGAGTTTAAGACAGTTAAGTGTGAAATCTCTAGTATATCATGAAAAAGCCAAATTACAAATATGGACATAGAAGTACACACCAATTTCATAAAACAAGTACTACTACTACTACTACTACTACTACTACTACAGATTAACCCAACACAGTAATCGGTAGTAGGTGATGCCAGTACCCTAGTTTTGCTAATAAGTCATTCAGACCAATAATAAAAAGAAATGTTGACATTAAATGGCATCATGGATAAAGTATTTAAAACACATTTGCAGATTCTATGCAAACTGTACAGAACACACTCTTTTTTCTAAGCAGTCTACAAGACTTACTCTAAAATAGATTGCATTAGGAAAAAAAATACCCTAAGTATCAACAAATATAGGAAAATTGAAATACTAGTGTTTAATCTGACCAGCTAAAAATCAGCAGCAAAAGAACCAACAAAGGTCTGGAGAGCAATGACTCAGCGGTTAAGAACACTGACTACTGTTCTGAAGGTCCTAAGTTCAAATCCCAGCAACCACATGGTGGCTCACAAACATCCTTAATAAGATCTGATACTCTCTTCTGGGTTGTCTTCATGAAGACAGCTACAGTGTACTAACATAAAATAAATAAATAAATCTTAAAAAAAAAAAGAACCAATAAACTTGCAGAAATTAAAGAGTACACTATTGAATGACTGGGTCATTAAAGAAGTCAAGAAAAATTGAAAAGTTCCTAGTATTCAATAACAAATACAACATACAAAATCCCATCAGATATAATGAAGGCAATCCAGTCCTAAAGGATAAGTTTGTAAATAACTCTAAGTGCCTACATTGCAAAATGAGATCTCTCAAATAAATAATTATGTATGAACCTTAAGGCTATGGGCAAAGCAAGAGCAGACCAAACCCAAGTATAGTAGATAGGAAGAAATAATTAAGATCAAAGAAGAAATTAATGAAAAAGAACAAAAAAACAACAAGGGTCAATGAGGGCTGGTGAGATGGCTCGGTGGGTAAAGGCACTCATGTCCAGACCTGACAACCTGCATTCAGTCCGAGGATGCAAGTGTGGAAGGTGAGAATCAAGTCCTTCGGCTGTCCTCTGACCTGGATAATGCATCAAATACAGGTCTAGCCTCACACATAAATGTAAACACAAATAAATGGAAAAATGATAATGAAAAATGAGTTGGTTAATTGAGAAGATAAAATAGACAACCCTTATACAAATTAACCAAAAGAAATAGAAGACTCAAGAAGATTAGAAATGAGAAGGGAGACATTAGAACAGATTCCAAGGTGATCTGCGCCCCACCCTGACCAGCAGGAAGAAGACACAGATCAAACAGGTTCCTTCTCAAGTCAGTTTACTCAGGATACTTGATGCATGCAGTTACAGCTTAAGCTTCATGGTGAATGGCCCCGAACCCCACCGGAAGCAACCAATTAAACCCTATCCTGGCCACTCACAGAATGCCACGTAGCTCCTGCTCATACGCCAAGAAATCTTGGGCTTTAACATCATATTCTCGGGCTTAGGATCATATCACTGTCAACACAGCCTAATGCCATATTAGGAGATATTTATGCCAGCAAGGCTGATAAGGCCGAGGCAGTCAGCGCCATCTTCAAAGAGTGGCAGCTAGGCTCCCTACACCAAGGAAATTCAGATCATAAGGACATAGCATAAAAGGCAATTCTACAAATCTGGAAAAAAAAAAACTCTTGACAAATTTCTAGATGCCCATGCCAAAATTAAACCAAGTAGTAGATGAGATAATTTTTTTAAATCTCTAACAAGCAACAAGATTAAAGCAGTAATAAAATTAACTTTCTAATAAAACAATCCCAGTCCCAATGCATTCTCCGAATAATTCTATTAAATAACCCTTTAAAGAAGAAAGAAGATCAATGCATGTCAAATTGTTCTGTTAAAAAACAACAACAACAAAAAAAACAAGATGTGCAGAGACAAAGTTTAGAGCTAAAATGAAAGGATGGACCATCCAGAGAGTGCCCCACCCGGTTGGTCCATCACATAATCAGCCACCAAACGCAGACACTACTGCATACACCAGCAGGACATTGCTGAAAGGTCCCTGATATAGATGTCTCCTGGGAGGCTTTGACAGTCCCTGACAAATACAGAAGTGGATGCTCACAATCATCTATAGGGCAGAACACAGGGTCCCCAATGTAGGAGCTAGAGAGAATACCCAAGAGCTGTAGGGGTCTGCAACCCTATAGATGGAACCACAATATGAACTAATCAGAACCCCCAGAGCTCATGTCTCTAGCTGTATATGTATTAGAAGATGGCCTAGTTGGCCATTATTGGGGAAGAAAGGCCCTTGGTCTAGCACTGTTTATATGCCCCAGTACAGGGGAATGCCAGGGCCAAGTAGTGGGAGGGGGAGGGGAGGGGAACAGGGCGGGGGGAGGGGATAGGGGACTTTTGGGTAACACTTGAAATGTAAATGAAGAAACTCTCTTAAAAAAAAAAAGAAGAGACCAGTGGTGGCTGGAGCAAGCGGAGCTGGCCAGAGCAAGCAGAGCAAGCGGGGGTCGAGCAGTGGGAGGGGGTTGACCGGAACAAGGGGAAAAAAAAAAAAAAGGGACCAGTGTCACTAAAGTGAAATCTTCTGAGAAGTGTTTCCTGAGAGCACAGAGAAGCTGTGTTCCAGAGGCAGCCACAGTTGTATCTGGTGTTGGTAGCCAGACTTGGTAATATATAAGAGTCAGGTGGTACTGGTTTTGAAACATGAAGGGGTAGCAGCTGATGCTTGGCACTGTGAGAGGCCAGGAAAAGGTTCAGCCTCAGCTGCAATTGATGGCCCAGGACTGAAGTGGTCATGCAAAGGAGTTGAGGCTTGACACCATGAAGAGAGCCTATGAGAGGCTATTGGTGAAGCCTAGTTGCAGTGGAAGACAGCAGTGTTTTGGAGATGCCAGTACCATGAGATGACCACCAAGAACAGCACCAGCAGTGAAGTTGGAGCCTAGAAGACAAGGTGTGTGCTACAAATGGCATGGCTGGAGAAGTGACCCAAGCCCTTGCAGGAGCCCAGAAGATCGTGAGTTGGATCTCAGACATTGGACAGTTGGAGTTTGATTTTGCTTTTCATTGTTACTATGCCCTGATGTTTTTCCCTCTTGAAGGAAGTATTTTAGTGGAGCCCACAGTTAAAGAGACTTTTAATTGTAAAAAGACTCTGGATTTTAAAAGATATTAGATATTTTAAAAGGATTGAACTTTTAATATGTAAAGACTGTGGGACTTTTAAAGTTATTTAAGATCTTGGGGATGAATAAGAACTAAGTGTTGAGGCTTACTAGTGATGTGTTTGTGTGCCAAGTTGACAAGGGGTCAATTGTACTGGCTAGTTTTGTGTCAACTTGACACAGCTGGAGTTATCACAAAGAAAGGAGTTTCAGTTGGGGAAGTACCTCCATGAGATCTAGCTGTGGGGCATTTTCTCAATTAGTGATCAAGGGGGAGGGCCCCTTGTGG
>LR750115.1:6058-204210 GCA_902729485.2 Mus minutoides
GCCAGGGTTTAAGTAAGGCTGTGACCACATTCAGTCTAGACTCTATCATCTTCGAGCAAATACATGAATAAAAAGCTTCTCAGAGGCACAGGCTGTAGTTTAGACCACAAAGAGAAACTACGAACGTTGTAAGAAACACAAGAAAACAACTTTACTAGCTTGGCATGGCAGCTCTCAGGCAGAAGAAGGACTGTCATGAATTTAAGGTCAACTTGCACTACATGGCAAATTCCAAGCCACCTTGAATTGTGGCATAAGATCCTATCTCAAAAAAAGTAAAAAAAATAAGTCTTTGCTTATGTGAAAAACAAATGTAATTTAAATGCTTCTTTACATATAGTAGGACAAAGAATATGTAAATGAAGAAAATAATTCCATTTTAACCTGGAAGTGTGCAAAATTATTTGTTTACCAGCAGGTGCATGCTTACTTTCTGAGAAACAATTATACAGTTCTTTCATTAGAAAGGATCATTTATTTATTTCTAGAAAACCTCAAACAAAAAGGAGAAATAGTAAATATGTATATTAGTTATTTTTCTGTGGCTATGATAAAATACCATGACCAAAGCAACGCATGGAAGAAAGTTTAGTTTGGTTTATAGATGCAGACAAAGGGTTCATAAGGGCAGGTGAAGCAAGAAGCTGAGAGCTCATGTCTTCAACAAAAGCTCAAAGCAAAGATCAAACTGGATGTATCTCTGTTTCTGTATCTGGTGAGGGTAGGAAATATGAAAGGCCACCACCAGTGATTTGTCTTCTCCAGCAAGGTTGCACCATTTCCCCAGACAGCACTACCAACTCAGGCAGGACCAAGCGTTAAATACATGAGCCTATGGGGGTATATTTCTCATTGAAACCACCACAGTAAGTGAATCACTTTCTGGGCTTAAATTTATCTCCAAGATTATATGGAAACACAAAGAAGAAAATATACTCAATAGAATAAGTTACCATCTAAAATGTGTTATTTTCTATGTGTGTCAAGATTGCTATATAAAACACCCAATGCAATTCCACTAAATTGGATATCTAATTGAGCTTAAACAAATGAATAGCAAATCTTGCCTAGTATAAGAGCCATGTACTATATTAACAATATTCAAACAAGGACAAACTGTATATGGGATGGTGATCCAGCAAGATTACACTGCTTTATAATGATATTCATAGCTGTTTCAATTTGTGTGTATGCATGCTATGTTTATATAATGACAAAACTGCCTAACAGCAGACTTCTCAGAACATATCCCATAGTTAGACAGCATGCTTGTGTAAGTACATCATATGCAATAATTTTTAATTACTAAATTTGACAATACTTGTGTATGAGTATGTTTATGCACACATGTGTGCGCGCATATGTATCCCAGACTTATAACGTATTTAGCCTATCTGTAGCAGAAAATCAGAAATCACGTTTAGTTTCCAAAGATCTTGTATAAACCTCAGCTGTCCTGAAATAATCTTGCTGTAATAACAAGGAAAGTCAATGACTGACATTCTGAAATCCCCCAGTCCCACACAGCCATAACAACCTGTAAGGTACCACAGTAAACTTGTTTTCACCATGCTTCACAAGTGGGTGTCCAGTTTTCAGAGTAATGACCTTCCAGGTTGTAAACGTGTGCACATCACTATAGAGCCCTTCCTATTTCCCATAGGATATGAATTTGCATATGTAGAAAATCATCCCAGGGGCTAGAGATATGGCTCAGCAGTTAGGAGCACTGCCTGCTCTTGCAGAAGACCCAAGGTCATCTCCTAGAACGAGATGACAGCTAGAGACTATCCTGATACCAGTTTCAGCTGGTCCGGTACCCTCTTTTGGCTCCCATGAGCATCAGCCATGAGCATGACATGAACACAAACATGAAGGTGCACTCTCATATGCATCAAATTAAAACTTAAAAATCTTTTAAAAAGAAGGCTATCTCATTCCTTCTAGTGTAGTAACCATTCAATACCTACCTACTTCATAACTATGTGATGGTACCAATCTACTTGAATGAAATATATATTATGTACAGAGAGAATATATTAGTGCAAAATATAATACCAGGATATTTAGAATCTATGATAGACAGACAGATGATAATAGATAGATAGATAGATAGATAGATAGATAGACAGACAGACTGACCATGGAAGACTCTACTTACATCTCCAAGAATTTATATGGAAATCTGTAGCCCCAATAAAAATTATTGTCATATGCAAATGATATAATAATTATATTTTGGAGGAAATGACTGAATTTTTTTATTAAACTCAATATGTAAAGAATATATAAGAGAAATATTTTCTTCACCTGGATGTACTTGGTAAGCTAGTGTGCCCCATACAAGATATAAAATCTCAACTCTGTGTACAGCTTGAAGCCTTTCCTGACATTGCCCAGGTGCACTGAGACATCCCTATAATCCTTGCATGTTACCACATTATAGTGTTTCATTTGCTATATTATTACTCTAACTACTGATGTGGGAGTCCTTAAGAGCAAGGGTCCTATTTTCATCAGCCTTTGCATTCCTGATTCCTAACAGAGGCCTAGAAGGCCTTCAGTTGGTGTGTAAAAATAAAATACTACTAACAATTTAGCACTGGGCCTTAGCCTAACAAATATCCTTGGCAGGCAGGATATGGAGCTGCCTTATTAAACCACCTCCTGACAAATGTCCCTTGAGTAGACAATGAAGTCACACTGAGTCTCAGGCTGCAGAGGTACATTCCTATTGCACTGAGACCATCAATGCAAATCCGAGGGGGTAGGTTTCATTTTATCATCCATAAGATAGGTAGGGGTTTCAGAGTCTGAGGCCTCATTTACAGGCCAGCATCATGAAATATCCAAAGTGATTCTCAAAAGAGACTGGAAGGTAGCAGTAGGGAAGAGAAGGGCTTCATCCTTTCCTTCCTAGGAGAATAGTGATGGAAGACACTTTAAAGGCCCAATAAGTAGTCGCAATGTGAAATTGGGAGCAGCTGAGAACAGCCCAAGGTCTCATGATTTGCTTTGAATGGGGAACATCTCCCACTGTGTTGGGCATTTGGAAACTTGGTCCCTAGTTGGAGGGACTGTTTGGGGGAAGTTTAAGTGGGGCAGCCTTCTGGAAGAAGTAAGTCACTGGGGGTGGGCTTTAGTCAAGAGCCCTGCCTTCTTCCAGTTGCTTTCTCTGTTTGTGTTTGGGGAAGAGATGTGAGCTTTGAACTTCCTGCTCCTGCTCCATTATGACTTCCACTATCTGCTGAGCCTCTGCTCTGCCACTACAGGACTCCTACTCCTCTGTCACTGTAAGCCAAAAGAAACTCTCTCTTCTGTGAGTTGTCTTTGGTCATGGTGTTTTATACAGCACCAGAAAAGTAAGTCATATATTGTCTGACAGTTTTTCCATATACTCTAGACATGGTCTTTTACCACCTATCAAAGGGAAAAGGAAAGGAGTTCTACCTGAGTTCTGGGCTGCTAACTGCAGCTTAATTAGTGTAGATCTACTATAAAAGGCATGATCTTCAAATCATTGATATTGTCTAAGTAGTCTCTTTCACTCAACCCCATTTAAATTCACCTGTGTGGAGTGAAGCAGATCAAAACTGCCATCTCCTATGCGTGGACACTAAACATGTAAAGACAAGAGATGTAATGGCAAAAGTGTATCTCAAGAAAAGACATTCAAAATGAAATGCACAACCTGCTCTCAGACTGAGCTACTAAAATTCAATGTACTTTTATACTGTGTCAGAAAAGTGACATACCACCCTTGTGTGTAAGAGTGGGTTTGGTGGGTGGGTAGCTGTGGGTGTATCTGGAAAGGATGGAGGGGCAGGTGCCTGTGTGGCTGAGACTTACCAGTTGGGGACTCCTTTCTTTCCTATAGGAAATGTTCTTTGTAAGAGGCTGGACAACGTATTTACATATAGGAATCTATTCATATAATCCTACATCTGAAACAGAGGCTGGAGGAAGTTTAAGGCATTTTTCTCAAGCATCCAACTGTTCCATTTCACTCCAAATATAAGCTTCCAGTCCCTGGGTAAGTGCAATTCCCACCTTAGTCAAAATCACCACAGTAAAGACATCTTTGTATCTTTTATTCCATGTAAGGACAAACAGCCTTAGCACTGGGCGTCTATGTGGCGTCTCAGCCCCACAGGCCTGAGTCACTCCTAAATGGCCTAAAATAAGAACGAGCTCCATGTAGGATCCTCTGTCTACACCTCAAAGAGAGCTCTCGGACCCATGTGGTCTGGGGGTTTTGTTTCTGTTTGAATGTTTCTTTGGAATAAAAATATTTGAATGGAGATGGGTAACAAGGAGTACACAGGGCTGCTGTTTAAAAGGTGTTTTCTCTTTTGACCTGAGCCTGAGGCTTGGGGCTTGGGGCTTGGGGCTGGGGCAGCGCAGCAGGATATCTGCAGGGTGTCTCCCCTGCTACCACGCACAGGGCCAAGCCAACCCAGGAACTGGTCAAACAATCACGACTCTCATGACTGTTCCCTCAGTTTCTTCTTCAAAGAGGCCTTTATAGGGATGCCACTGGGCCCTAAGGACACTTGAGGTAGCTTTAATTCCCTCCCACAGAAAGAGGATTTGTAACTCCGTCACCTGTGGCCAGAGAAGAAGAGACTCTGTGTCTACTACTCCCTTCTCTGACCAGCAGGGCCAATTGGGAAGTCCTCCTTCCCTGCCACCCAGGTCTCCAAAGAAAAATGAAAAGCCAAAATGTCTTTCTCTGAGACAATTCTCAATAAAGGTGCCACAGACTTTAATAGTCAACACAGCATCTTAACATGAATTATGGAAGAAGTGGGCACTGTGCATAGAGAGAACAGTCTGTGCTTTTGATCTGACCTGATTTCTAAGTTTTCCACTAGAGAGGTCTTAGAGGTTGGTCAGCTTATCCTTACAATTTTATCCATAAAAGAAATAATAGCCTAGATAGTCTTGAAAATCAAACTGGCCAACTTATCCTACAAGCAAAGGTAGAGAGCCATTAATTAACACAGAGAGAACGTAATCCACCCAGCATCACCCAGATATTCAAGGCCAAAATAAGGATCTGAGTCAACCAATCTATAAAAGTGAGAGAACAGTGCGTATGTGTGTGTATGTGTGTGTGTGGGGGGGGGTACTCAATATTATTTCTCCTGGGAGTCCTGCCCTCCCTTCACTCAAAGTCTCTGCCCCTGTCCCATCCAAAACAGCTTCTCCAACATGGGCCCTGCAAAGGATTGTCCTGACTGTCTTCTTCTCTCTTAGCACAGAATTAGCACTCATCAAGTTCACTAAACTAAACTGAAAGGGTCAAGAGTCAGCACCCTGTGTTGGAAGTGCAGGGTCTCCATGCCTACAGCTGAATTCCCTGTTACCACTTACAAAGAGCAAGGCCGTCCACAAATTACTTGCCATATACTAACTGAGGAACTTAAATATAAAATCAGGGGAAGAAAATGAAACTTTCCCTAATAGTTGGTCCAAACAACACTCAAGACTGGTGATGAGTGTTGACTCAGGCACAGAGTCCATGGATAATAATGGGTAATTTACCTTTACTGGGGACCACTGGCCATTGAAATGGATCAAACTAGGGAAATGTGTATCTTTCTTTGCCAAGAGAGACGATCCTCCATACTTGTTTTACTTGATATGCCTCTCAGGGGTCAGATGTCAACGCCACCACACCTTCCCCAGGATTCCTTTCCTTTCTGAATTCTGGTCCTCATTGTTGATGGTCCACAGTAGAAGTGCCACCACAAATAACAGAGCGGGAGAGGAAAGGACTCATATCCGAAGAGAACCTGTGGTCAAATAAGGAAGGACATTTCCACTGCCTGAGTCATTCGGGGAGCCAACTCAAGGAATTCTTGGTAAAATGTCAAGCAGATGGAAATTGGAGCTGGAGAGGGACTCTGTAGCTTCACACTGGGGCAAGGAACAGAGAGTCAACTACATCTTGAACAAAATACTTCCCTCGTGAGAGAAGCAGCTGGTTGGTGGAGGCTGCAATACTAAACTCTGGTAAAAAGATGGAAAATAAGTGAATAGTGGGGGTCATTAGAAGCAGGAAAAAAGAAAAGAAACACACCTTCAAGGTTTCTGTGACCCTGGAAACAAGGCAAAGGTGGGGTTAGGCAGTATCAAGGGTGGGTCTTAGAATCAACACAAGCCCATCGGCCTGTAAACTCTCCTAGAAGACACAGGTTGGCTTTATTCTTGAGGAATAGCTTGACATGGAAGTGAAAACCTCATGGACCATGGAACCCCAGCCATGAGTTGTACTGAATTCTAGCTCCGATATGCACGACCCATGTGTGACTTTAGGCAACCTACCTAGGCTTCCTAGACTTCTTTTTCTCACAATCTGGAAATCAAACACAGCAAATCAATCATTGTACCCATGTTCTGTAGGGTTGTTATTTCTAAATACAAACCTCCAAGGTAGTCTGAGCACTGTGTATGAAAGTAATGCTGTACACATTTGAAATAAAATTCTTATGAAGGCCCAGTACTCACTTACAAGTGACTACCTGCGCTATCATGCCTCACAATCAATCCTGCAATTGTAAAACTCCAAGTTGCCTTCTCTTGATTTTTTTTTTAAGTTGAATGCCTAGGAACTCAGTTGTTGACCAACAAATACTTGCTTGAACATGAACACTGAGCAAGTCTAAAATCATAATCCATTCTCACAAAGGAAAAACAAAGGCTTTTCCACACAAGTGCTAAGTCATAGCTAGCCCAGAATAAATCACAACATAACAGGTTAGTTATTAACTGAACACCCCCAGTAGCCAATCATGTTCTAAGTTGTTCATATTCTAATTAGAGGTCAAGGGCTATTAGCCAGCTGTGGTGAGGAGGCATGCCTTCAGTTTAAACACTCAGGAGGATGAAGCAGAAGAATCGTGAATTCAAGGCTATCCTGGGCTACATGGTGAGACCCTATCTCAATTTTAAAAAAAAAAAAAGGCTTGTTTTTTAAACTTATAGAACATGGCAGAAGTATGGGCAAGTATGTCTCACTTATAGCTGACTAAAGTGATACCACACTGAATTCACTACATCTCTCTGCTCTTTCATCTTGAAGGCTCAGGAAGTTGCTTTTGCCACCACACTCATTCATTCATTCATCCATCCATCCATTCATTCATCCATTCTATGGCTAGCTGCTGAGTACCTGCTTTCAGCCAGACAGCCTATGAATGACTACACAGAGAAAAGAGATCACAAAGCATTCAGTCCCTCTGAACTTCATCAGGTTCAAAATCTCCCTAGATCATAGTTTTCAAATATTAAAAAAAAAACATTTGTGCAAAAGCCAATGTCAATGGTAAAAGCAAAATCCAGATTATCAACTGATTAATTTACAATGAAATGAGCTTCAGGCCAATGACGGCTCTCATTGTCGTGAGATGAACTCATGTTTTCCAAATAACCAGACCTTCCTAGGAGTAGAGCCACTTCTAGCAGGAGAGTGAATGGCGTAAGAAACATCAGGCATCAGTGTGACAAAGACCTGACTGTTCTGGGTTGTGAATTTCCTATTCTGAGCTTCCTACTGTTCCTCCATGGGTATCCTACCCACTCCCTCATGCTTGCTTCCTTTCTCAAAAAAAAAGAGCCGTTATTCATTTATTGCGCTCTATTCCCTAAATTAGAATCATATTCCCATCTTGCCTTACCCAGTTTCTTTATGTATCATCCTGACTGGAGTTTTTCCATGTTCTAAAACTTTCATTTTGTGGCCACAGAATTAGTATTTACTCTGGAGAAAGGTAACTGCATCTGATCTTTATGGAGGCTGATAGTTTAAGCCTCAAATGACACTACTCCTGCTATACATATATTTGAAATTTGTGTGATGTAGTGGTCTTCTTGTAACAGGAAAAAACTACCCAATGAGACACAGATGTTAACTTTACATGAATCGTTAAGTACAGTGTGTGGTGTGGATATATTAAAGAGTATGCAAAGGCCAAGATTAAAGCAAGAACTTGGTGGGTTCCTAGACCAAATTCTGTAATCATTTACTGCTCCATGAACTAAATGGTGCCTGACATTATAAGTGGAAGACACACACATATGAAAGACACACATATGTTCATCAACTCTTAGAAGCAACCAATGTTTGAGTCAATACAGAAGCAAAATATCTTGGGTTATGCATGTCATCTCATCCACAGATTGTATCCATGGAAAGTTGAGATATGTTTTCTCCAATTCAGATGAAACTGTCTGGTGGCACAGAGATATACTTAAAGGGCTTTGTTGGTAATTAAGCAAGGAAGAAGCTGTTCTTGTACTCATCCCGCTTTGGATGACATTAGACATTTCACGTCTGAGGTGATGGCATCCCCGGTGAGGACGCTTCCTGAGGGATTTGAGTAGGCTGTTGAATCTAAGGCCTAAATCTCATTCTCACAGTCTACATACAGGCCACAATCAATGCAACCATATAGCATCATCATGATACATCTGCCTTGACCCAAGAGAATAGGATGAAGGCTCTTCCAGGGATGCCAACTTATTTTAGAGAAATTAAGGCTCTATCTGCTTTCAGGAACTAACGTACAAAACTCATAGTTTCAAAGATGTTTCATAATTGAGGTTACTTACCCATGGGGGTTTCCAGAGAATAAAGATAATTACAGGACTATTACACTCGACATCCATAGAAAAGATAAAATAAAGTTTGCTTGTCTGTGTTGCTAGGGAATCTGCTCTAGGGTCTTACACTTGCTAGAGAAACAGTCTACCTCTCTACACCAAATGTGGCAGGAGTAGGTTATATCTAATTAGGTTGTTGGTCAAAGAGGCCCCGTAGACCTGCTTAGACTATTGACAAGGCTACCGGATGCTGTCCACAAACTGATAGTAAATCCCTATTGCTGAAGGCAACATCTACTCACTTCCCTGAACAGGAAGAAATTGAGCTGGAGCCTACCTAGCGCCTTCACCCCCACTGACTAGTGTTCATGGTATTGAAACATACACTGCACACTACCAGAGGAGAAAAGTAAACACCAACCCAGCTACAAACCTTCCATCTATAGTAGTAACCTGCCTGCAAAACATGCTGGTGCAAAAGTTGTGGGTGTAACCAACTATTTGGTTGGCTTTAGGCCCAATTTATAAGATGAAACCTATGTCCAACACTGCTCTGGTGGCCAAGAACCCTAGACTAAATAGGCCATTGGTTCCAGTGGAAAACCAGATACTATTGATCTTCTAAAGGAGTGCAGCAATAAAATGACGCCTAATGACATTCTGCTGTACTCACAGGTCAGTGACTTGCTCAACCATCCTCCTGCAGTATATGGGAACAAATACAGTGAGCCACAACTGGACAATGGACAGAGAATGAGAGGTCTTGAAACACTCAATCCTAAACGGCATGTCTCCATTAAATCCCTCCCCGTAGGCTCAGGGAACTACATAGTAGAGAAAGTAGAAAGACTGTAAGAGTCAATGGGGATGGATGACACCAAGGGAACAAGGTCTTCTAGACACAGCATGCACACATGAGCTCATAGAGACTGTGGCAGCATGCAGAACCTGCATGGGTCTCAGCTGAATGAGGTCCCAGTGCTGAGGGGACAAGTGGGCACAAGGGCCACCCCTTATCCACAAGCTATCTCCAACTGACAATGGCTCACAATAGAAAAAGTATTTTTTCTCCAACAGAGTCTCACCAGGTATAAAAACAACACTTAAGGGCAGGCCCCATGCCCAGGAGCAAATGGCCAACACAAAATGAACTCAAGGATACTTTTGGAGAGTTTTTGTCTCATAATTCTTTATCTTGGTGGTGGTGGTGGTGGGCTTTTTTGTTTGTTCGTTTTGTTTTTACTTTACAGGTTTTTGCTTATATATTATGGTTTTCCACTTTGTGTTTCTATGATCTCTCTCTCTCTCTCTCTCTCTCTCTCTCTCTCTCTCTGTGTGTGTGTGTGTGTGTGTGTGTGTGTGTGTGTGTGCATGCACATGTGCATGTTTATCTATATATATTTCTTTTTCTTGGATTTTGTTCTGTTACTTTTGTTTCCTAGTCTGCTTTTGTTTTTTAGTGACCTGTTTATTTTCTAATGAGAGAGTGAAAGGAAGAGTGTGAATTTATGTGGGTGGGGAGGTACAGAGGACCTGGTAGGGATCAGGGGAGGGGAAAATATGACCAGATTATATTTTATGAAAAAATAGATTTTCAATGAGAAAAGAAAAGAAAACTCAGTCCAGCACACAACTGTATCTCGGGCAACTAAAAAAGTTATGGTTTGTTTTCCTTTTTTTTTTTTTTTTTTTTTTTGAGAAACCCATTTTTATTATCACTGCCCAGCTTGTGTGCAGGATTATGTACCAAATGGTCAGATCTTCTAAAGAACATCTACATAACATTTCTCTCATGTTTCAAGAGATGAAAATAACTGTACAAGGTTAAGTACGAAAGTCCATAAGACAGCGGACACGAGAAAATCCGTGTATGAAATTTTATCTGCAAAAGTAGAATTTATGAACTAAAAAATATTGTCCTTCTGTAGTTCTGTCAAGATTAGTGGAAGTAGGTTTAACCTGATTACAACACTATCACCAGTACCACTGATCTGATATTTACAAAAAAAAAAACATCGTATTTTTCAATAAAGTCAATGCAACACCCATGCAAGCTAGAATACTAGCTGTTTGGTGAACAAGCACCCAACATCATAACAAGTCTTTGTTTTCAAACTGAATCCATTCCACACATTGAAGATGTGAAACCTAAACCCATTTATTCCTCCTGGTGTGTGGGTTTCTGATCTTGCCGTTTCATACTGAGCATCAAGATTGCGAAAAACTTCTTGTTGCTTCAGAGTCTTGAAAGTTTCTTCACCAGCAGAGCTACAGCCGGCTTCATCTTCACTCTTAATGCCCATTAACTTTCTAACTTTTACATTTTGGTGCTTGTTTCCAAAATTCGATTTTTCCCAGATTTCAGCAGACTGAGATGTGTCGCCTCCTTTCTTGCCTTTCGAGAACATTTTCCTCTTTTTCTCAGTGAATTTCTTTTTTTTTTTTTGCTCAGTGAATTTCACTGGATTCACAGCTGCTGGGATACAGTAGCTGGGCACTGCTATGCCAGTCTCTGCCAAGGCTTTAGCTTGCAGGGCTACCATTTGAGCTGCCCTAGCTATCTGAGAAATAACCTGCATTCCTGATGCCAACGGTGCAGCGCCATTAAGAACAGAACCTCCCATGGCTCCAGCCACGGCAGCCAGTTCTTGTTGTTTCTGCTTTTCAACCATTTCCTTTTCTCCTTGTTCTTGTTATTTCTTTGCCCTTTCTAATCTCCTAGCTGACGTTTCTTGGGTGTCCATTGTTGTGTTTCTGCCTCTGAAGGAAAGTAGACTAGGTGTCTGGCTTCTGCTAAATCTTCTTGGTTTTTCAATTCTCTTTCTATCTCGACTTCAACTCCTTGATCTGCCCCTACTTCTAGTCCCATGCCTGTGTCTGGATCTTGATCGGGACGTGTTCTGATCCCTAGTTTTCTAACTCTGCTTCTTGATGGAGATTTTTTCCGATCCCTATTCCTTGACTGAGACTTCTTCCTTTCCCTGCTTTTTTGTTGTTGTTTTTTTTTGTTTTTTACTGTTTTTATTGTGATGGCGCCATCTACATGATCTAGACCTTGAGTGACTTCTGCTCCGTCATGACTTCCTTTCTTTGTGTCTATGTCTGTCCTCACCATTCTCAGATGAATTTAGTCACTCTTTTCCTTTGTCAGAAGAATGTTCTCTGTCTTTGTGCTTCTAAGACTTGTGTCTCTCAGAGGACTTATCTTTGGATTCCTGTCTTCTTGCCTGTTTTAACAAGAAGTTGGTTCTTATCTTGAAGGAGGCTCATTATTTTGCTATCCGAGTGTGCAGCTACTTCAGTTCAGTCTCTAGCACACTCTTTGCTTCTACTCCAGTTCCTTGCTTTCTTCCATTATTATCTGATTTTCATTTTCTTTCTCTTGACCTTGGACTCAACCTTGAATAATGATGTTTTGAGGCTCTAGGAGAAATAGATATATCTGACTGCTCCTCTTTCTTTTCAATAGCTGGTGATACCTTTTCTGGGGCTAATCCATCTCCTTCTGTATCAATAGCCTGAGAACCTAATTGACCTTCTTTAATGAAAATATCCCCTTGGCACAAGGTACAACAAAACCTGTTATGCTCTGGGCAGCTGCTCCTTCCAGCAAGTGTTTACCAACTTCTCATTTGGGACTTCAGAGGGAATAACTATAGTCTTCATCAGGGAGAATCATGACCGACCTTTTCCCGCCATTATTTTTGAGTCCCAGCTGCTAAGGTGGCACTTCTGCTTGCCAGAGCTCGATCACTGATGCTTTGTTTTCTCGTGGGGGGTTGTGGTGGTACTGTTTTCTCTGTGTGTGCTTTACGATTAATAACTGTGATCAAACAGTAACCTACATAAGGTCTACAAAAAATATGATTCAATTAGGTAATTATTTAAACAAATTCCCACCAAGTGAACTTTTTAGGTACTGTATACGCCAAAAGAATGTTTTCCAAATATTCCTTAGATGTGTATATCTCCAGGTGCCTTCCCAGTGCCTAGAACTCCTAGGCTTTAACTATTTTCTGATTATGTATATGTGCATGCATGTGTGTGTGTGTGCGCGCATGCGCACGCGTATGTGTGTGTTCCTACTAATCACTACCATGAGTTGGGTTTTTGTTTTTGTTTTTATCTAGGGAAAGTAATACTTTAAACTTAAAGGTAAAAATTTTTCGAGTTTAAAACTGTGTATAGTAATTCATGCCTATCATTCCCACTCAGGAGGCAGGAGGCTACAAGATAAGGCCAGTTTGGGCTACATAGACTGAGTTCAGGATTAGCCTCTGTCTCCTTGGAATGGTATATGTATAAGTAACACTAAAGGGACTGAGCAGTCTGTAATAGTATATTTAGGCATAGATAGGTAGATAGGTTAGATAGACAGATGATAGACAGCTAGGCAGACAGACAAACAGATGATAGATACGATAGAGGTGCATGGGACAGATTGCATGGAGGAAGGAGAGGAGATAAATGATGCAATTACATTTTAATTTTAAAAATCAACAACAAAATGATTGAGTTTATAGAAAGAACAAAAATATAACTTTTATATTAAATTATGAATTAGTGTCTATTAATATGAAGAGAAAATTAATTTTCCAGAATTAATTTTTATAAAGACTACTGTCTTTATTATATATTAGATATCGATTAAACTTCTCTGTCTACAATTTGATATAGCTTCTGCTACCAACAGACCTGGGCTGCTCTCTGCCTTGGTCAAAGGACTTTCTTTTCACAGTGGCCAGCAGTCAATGGAAATATGTCACCACACTGAGACTAAGAGACTGAGTGTCCATCCCTAAGCAGGACATCTATCTCCACCATCAGTGTTGAGGGACCATCCCAGAAGAGGTGTCAGATAGAGTGTAAGAGCCAGTGGGTGGAGAACAGTGCCATGGAATGCCGCCTCCAGGACATGACAGGGCTATCTGAAGCACAACCTCACAGCATCCATGGTCACTTGAATAAGGTCATCACAAGACCATCCCAGCAGAGACAGGTAGATGATCTTCAGGGCACACTCCATTCTCGGGAGCTGTTGTTCACAAATAGTTGCCAGGGGGAGGGAGAATCGTTGTTTATGGAAGATGTGAACACTAGTAGCTTTCCCATGTCCCACAACCATAGACACAGACAGGGCTTACTGGATTGTCAATAAACAAACAAACAACAGCAAAATCAAAGACATAAAGTTGAGAGGGAGAATGTTAGGAAGATGGAGAGAGACCTGGAAGGGAAAATGGGCTCATATAGGATCATATTTCATTGTATACATGTATCAAATTCTCAAAAATAAAATTGAAGATAACTACAGCATGGACACTTGGACTAATGAATAACTGTAGGAAAGCATAAAGGACGTTCATATCATATACAGCACTATCTATTTGAACATCTGTGAAACAAAGTCCTTAGGGTGAGAGTCTTACAATGGAAACTGTAAAAGAACCTTTTAAAGCTAAATAAAATCAGGTATTCTGAGGCTTTTGTTTGTTTTGGGTTTAGTGGTGTGGGATCTTTAATGTTTTGGTATTCTTAGTTCTAGAAGGAACACTCTTCAATGATATCTTTCTTTTCCTCATTTTTACACAACAGCACAGAGGCCAATATTTAGCATATTCTATAACTATAGGAAGAACACTAAGTTGACATTGCCATAGACATTTAAAATGAAATTTCCCTTTTCACTCATAATTCTGCATAGACACCTGGTGAATGTTCATTCTTGTTTACCACAATCATAAATGCCTATGGCCACTGGACAGCATTGGGAAGCTATAAAGGAGGCGACAGTCAATACAGAACTCACCGAGCACAATGACCACAGTCTTCAGAAGGCTCATCATGGTGTCCCGATTCCTCCTGGGTCCAGAACTATGCCGAGACATTCTCATAGTCCTCTGGCGAACATAGCCAAAGATGTGAGCATAGAGAACCACCATGACCACAAAGGTCACCAGATTGAAAATGGCCCAGAAGACTAAGTAGGAGTCACTGTAGAGGGGTGCCATGTTGGAGCAATGATCGATATCACAGATGCAGTTCCAGCCCACACTGGGTATGGCACCCATCACAATGGCCATAGTCCAGATGACTACAATCACCACCACCACGCGCCGGTTGCTCATTCGCGTATGGAGCTGCATGCGGAAAACCGTGATGTGCCTCTCGATAGCAATAGCCAGTAGGTTGGCCACAGAAGCTGTCAGGCTGGTGTCGATGAGACCCTGCCGGAGGAGCCACGTGCTAACAGTCAGTCTCCGGGTATTAGGTCCTGTGTTGAACATCAGGTAGAAGTAGGCCAATCCAGCGAAGAAGTCTGCAGCAGCCAGGTTGGCCATCAAGTAATAAATAGGGAAATGGAAGCGGCGGTTGACGTAGATTGCCACCATGACCAGGAGATTGGCCAACATGATGAACACGCAGACAGTGATGCCCAATCCCATCACCAGCTTGCTCACTGTGTTCCATTCTGTGGCTAGATATTTCCCACTCCGGTTATAAAAGAAGGCGATAGACTCGTTGTAGAAGCACTGTTGTTCATTCATGGCTGTGAACTGAGAAAGAAGGTGAATGAATGAATGAATGAATGAGTGAATAGAAGAAACCACAGATCCAAATTTAAAGATGGACAGGCAACGCAAGATTCCTGTAACATTTGTAAAGTAAAAGAAAATAATATAAAAGCAAAGAATTTGAAAAATCTGGACCCAGAATAACATCCAAAATTGACACTGGTCACTTGGGACTCTAGATTAAAGGTGGTGAGGCAAATAAGTAAAAGGTCTCTGCTTGGCGGTCTGTGTCATTGAAGTCTGCAGGAAAAACCACATGACACACACACACACACACACAAAAAAGAACTTCCTTAAAATACCCAATGCAGCCAAAAAATCTTTCAGAACGTTGCTTTTGGGAGCGTTTATCCTATTGAAATCTACTCTGCCCTGTTATTTAGTAAACAAGGTAGTTTCTAGGTATGTTATCATTGGCCAATTAATCTGTTCTCACCCCACACGGTGTTTTTGACCCGTGGCAGACATTTTGTAACACAAGCTTGCAAAAGGACCATCAGGCCCAACATTTCAAAGGTCACGCTATGCATCAAAGATTCTTTAGCCAAAGCCAGCATGTACTGTTCAACATTCCTGTGGTTAGCACACCCCCCCCCCCAGGACTCTTCATCCCCAGAATAGCATCCATGTACCAACATGAGACTCTTGAGAACGCTCTTCCCCCTTGGAAGGCTTAATGCAAGCAGTTGACACCTGACACTGTTCTACAAGAAGTAAAATATAATTAGCTCAGGGACATGCATGTCCTCCAGTGTTGGGTGACACTGCTTATACTGTGTTTACTTACTCTTTATCTTTGTTTTTATCAGAAACAGTTGGAATATGTTTTCATACTATTTACACTTACACTTCCATCCAGAAAGGTTCAAGGTGTTTTAAAACACAATACAGGCAGTCAATGAATACTAGAGCAAAGCTAGGAAATAGAAAATGATGAAGAATACAACGGGGGAAATCGCATATCAAGTGGAAAAAGAAAAAAATAATCTCTCTTCCTGAGACCTTCAGTTCATTGGAGACTTCTAGAATTAGAAACCATTCCCCGAAGACACATCACGTTCTTCTTCCCCTCCTTTTGTTGTGACTCTTAAATCACTAAGCAAACATGATAGTTTGGGTACTTGTGTCTGTGTGGATTAAGGATAGGGCCTAGGGCTTCTTAACTGGAATTACAGGCCTGCACAACCAAGCCCACCTTAATCAAAATTTTCACTAATTGATCTACAAGACACCCATAGGTTGTACATAAATGTTTTTACTAACACTAATTTATCAAACAGCAGATGAAATGCCTGAGTGACTCGCCTTATGAAGACTTCTACAGATTCTTCCCTGTCCCAACGTTAAGTGTCACTGCTGCACTTCTGGCAGTGCACACACTGTGCTGTGTGAGCAGCCCTTCCTGTCCTCAGTGAGGAGATCATGCCCCAGGAGGAGTGGGGACCTTGTGTTACATCTCTATCTTCTCTATAGTCCACAGAGTCTCCCTCACTGGCGATCAGAGAACTTGGCCTGTAGTGTTTCTTTCCACCCCAAGTCTTGCCCTTATTCTAAGTAATTAATTGACTTCTCTAGCCTTTCATTTCCTTGACCTTGTCTCTAATGACCTATTCCACTACATTCCAGTTGCCCACACCCACAAGACTTTTTCAGCCGCCCAGAACTTCCAGCTTTTGGAAATACTGGAGACATTCTAATCACTCATTGTAAATTCTCAGTTTACAAATTTTCCTTACGTGACACTTAATATATCTGTCTTTTGAGGATGTATCTATTTTCTTGACCCTTCCATTTCCCATCCCCCCACACTGGAATATCCTCCCCATTTTCCATTCTCCTTCATCCATCTCGGGTTCTATAGTGACTGACTTAGTCCCTTTATTGTGAGCAAAGGAACAGAGTCTCTTCTCGAAGACATTAAGGTGACATGTGCACCTAAACTCAGAATTTTCTGATCACATTAACAACAGCTACTATGTTAATTATTTCTTTTATTGCTGTGAGGAAATATCTAGCAGAAGTAACTTAAGGACAGGTGGGGTTTGTTTTGGTCTCTCAGTTAAGTCCTGCCAGCAGAGCGTGAAGCTCCTGGTCACCCGAACATGCCCAGGAAGCAGGGATGAAGAATGCTGTGCCCCGATGGCTTTTTCCAGGACTCCAGCCTACGGAATGCAGCCCCCCACAGTTATGGTAGTCTTCCCACCTTACCAACTCTATCTACAAATTCCCTCCCAGAGAAGCGCATGGTGGGTGGTTTAAACATTTCTCAGGCACAAAAGGGTTATGAGTATAACATTTTTAAGAAGTCAGAATCTAGCCGGGTGTGGTGGCGCACGCCTTTAATCCCAGCACTCGGGAGGCAGAGGCAGGCCTGGTCTACAAAGTGAGTTCCAGGACAGCCAGGGCTATACAGAGAAACCCTGTCTCGAAAAAAAAAAAAAAAAAAAGAAGAAGAAGAAGAAGAAGTCAGAATCTAGGATCATCTCTTTGTTTTAAATCTCTCTCTCTCTCTCTCTCTTTTTTTTTCCTGAAAAATCCCTTCAGCCCACTGAGGTCACTTATTCAGAGGGTCCCTTAGATTAAGTATGGAAGTCTTCGGGAGCCATGTCTGTGTCTACCAGACAGAACAGAATAAAAAATAATTTCTGAATTAAAAATAAAGTATAAAATTTCTAGAGAACAGAAATGCCAAATAAAAGAGATCACAGACATCCACTCAGCATCTGGTGAGAGAGTCAGAGATAACAAGAAGGAAATGGAGGCACGGATTAAAACAAACTCCTAGTCATTCTGCAGATTCTAGGAGTGGAGCAGAGCTGGAGAGGCACAGCCCCACTTGCCAACAGAAAAGGGATTCCTTAAGAAGACCAAGCATACGCCTTTAATACCAGCACTTGGGAGGCAGAGGCAGGCGGATTTCTAAGTTCAAGGCCAGCCTGGTCTACAAAAGGAGTTCCAGAACAGCCAGGACTACACAGAGAAACCCTGTCTCAAAAAAACAAAAAAAAAAGAGAAGACCATGCATTACCGATTTCTGTTTGTATATATTCGAAAACAATGCTAAAACAAAATGTTTCTATAGCTTAATGAGATTTTGGAATCTCATGGGTAAAGAAAGATTCCAGAAACACAAAGTAAAACTAAAATTAAACAAAGTTCAGCAAATGGTTAAAGTAGAGAGAACAAGTCCACTAGACTTCCTCTATGCTTCTGCTCTGAGACCCTTTGGGACGGTGGTTCTCGATGTGTGAGACCCCTGTGGGCTCTACAGACCCTTCCACGGGGGTCACATGTCACAGCTTTACATTTTGATGTAAAACACTGACAAAATTACAGGTATGAAGCCGCAACAAAAGTAACTTTATAGTTGGAGGTCAGCACAACGTGAGGAACTGTATTAAAGGGTCAGAGAACTAGGAAGGTTGAGACTCACTGCTTTAGGACAAAACTCAAAGGTATACAAAACCCAGCTGTATAGAGAAACCCTAAAGGAAAAGGAGCCTTGAATTCCACAGCCATAGACGGCCTCACAGGCTCGTGTCTTTAGATAACTGGCCTTCAGCTGGTGGTGCAATTTTGGAGAAACTCATAGGGACATGAGACTTAGCGGCCTCGCATAGGGGTGGGGCTCATGTAGGGCTGGAGCTCACATAGGGGTGGGGCTCACATAAGGGTGGGGCCAGGAGTTGAAGACCAGGTCAGCTGTAACTCTACTTCTCTATGTGACCACCACCTCGTGCTCCTGCCAACTTGCCTTTCCAGTCATGATAGCCTGTGACCTCTGACCTGTGAGCCAGAATAAGCCTTTCTCCCTTAAATTGTTTCTATTAGGAATTCTACCATGATGACAAGAAAAATAATGAATATACATGGGAGGTGGGTGGTGGAGGGGCCTCACTTGCAAGCACACAGAGAGGCAAGCGCACTAGAGAGGCAGAGGCAGGCGAATATCTGAGCTCAAGGCTAGCCTGGTCTATATAGTGAGTTTGTTCCAGGACAGCCCGGGCTACACAGTGAAACACACTATCTCAAAAAAAAAAAAAAAAAAAAAAAAAAAAAAAAAAAAAAAAAAAAAACAAAAACCAAACAATAAGAAGCTGGGGCCAGCATAAAATTCATAAGACGTGATTGTTTTCCCATGGTCAAAAACTTAAATATAGAAATTACAGTTAGTACAATTTAATTTTACCAGCATAAATCTATCATTGTACCAAAAAGAGCTTTGGATGGGGGAGTGGCATGTAAACGTCTGTTCCTTTTCTCTTACTCTTCAGGTAAGAATCGTGTAAGGCAGAGGAGAGGAGGAGGAAGAGGAAGAAATCAAAACATATTAAACCTACTATTTAAACTGTGTCAATTTGCAAAACTTATTCAAATGCACTGAGACAAACAATCGATTTGAGAAATCCGAAGGTCACTCTCCACACTGCTGAGGAAGACACGTGAGCGCTAGGTCTCCTGCTGGTTGTGTTGGAGAAAATAGCAAACAAGGCAAAGACTGACATTTTCCCAATGACTCCACCTAAGATTGTTTTTAAGTGGTTTCTTTTTTACTTTGAGAAAAGAAACCAATACTTCCTGGTAGAATAGAGGAGCAAAACAAATATATACTCCAGACAAAGTTCAGTCAATATTTGTAAGTGAACAAAATCATGCTAAATCTAAATCTCTACAGCTAGAAACCCTTGCGGAATAAGAAGCTCTCAAATGTTGCCCAGGATAGGGAATAAATATGCAGATCAGATAAAATTATTTTTATCTCGAACCCCCCCCAAAAAATATTTTTAATGACATGTCCCTCAGTGGCAGAAAGTCTGCATTCATGCCCTTTTCTCCCGCGCTGATCACCGCATCTCGGATATATACTCTGGGACCTCAGTAGCCATGCAGATGCCCATCTTGGAAAGTTTCTTACCCAATCTGTGATCTTCAGAGTCACAACAACCTGACAAGCCTGAACTCTAAAGGGGTGGTGGTTCTGGAGCTGCCTGAGATCTCACTGTCCTCCACTAACTCATCTCTGCCTTCCCAGGCATTTATGGAATGTCAGTCAGAGATACAGCTTAATCCTGTGCCTTCAAAGGGCACCCCAGTGATACACCTGAGTGCCTGCTGGAGCCACTCCCTGTCCATTTGACTTGCTTTTTAATCTCCCACAAGGCAATTACACACTCATTAGCAAAGAGGATAAACAAACACCTGGCATAAAGCAGAAACTACTAATTAGACCTGTGTGGTTTAGTAGGGAATCTGATAAGAATGTAAATAATATACTCCGCAGGCACACTTTACAGGAACTTTAATCCATGCTGGCTAAAGAATGAGCAATATGATATAAATGAGGTCTACTTGCTTTCCACTTCTGTGTGTGCATGTGTATGCACATATAAATCTGTGTGTCCCAGTATTCGTGTGTGTGTGTGTGTGTGTGTGTGTGTGTGTGTGTGTGTGTATATACCTGTGAACACCAGAGATCAACCTCAGGTATTGTTCTACAGGAGACACCCACCTTGACTTTTGAGACAGGATCTTTCAGTGGCCTGGATTCAGCCAAATATTCTAGGCCTGCTAGCCAGTGAGCTCCAGGGAGCCACCTGTCTCCTTCTCAGGATCTCTTGGTTCCATTTCTATTAAAGCAACGGTATGTTTGAGGCTATGTGCCTTCTTGAAGCATGTGTCATTCTGATTCTAATGCCCAGCCCCCTAACATGGTGTTCAGTAGGGTAGGCAATGGCCCCAAGTCCTGGTTCTCACGTTTTAAATGGGGCCATAGTTGAGCTCTATCCTTCTTATTTCTAGATATTAAATCTAAACCAATCAGTCTACCTACCTCTCCCAATGAGAATAGAAAAGAAGCAGCATGAGATTTATTCAAATGTTATTACATTTATTCTCAGGAAAATAATTCTCATTCTTCTTAGAGCCTCAAATTAAAAACAAGGAAAAGTAGGATGATTTCTCATTGGAATTAGAAATCACAAAAGAATATTGATACAAACGAAAAGACAGCTTAACCCTAGATTCCCTAGGATGCCGAAGACTGTGCAAAATTAAATGTCTTAAAAGTTTACCTAAAAAAATAGTACATCAAGTGGTTCCTCTAATAAAGCAACAGGGCAGGATACTAAGATGTTTACATGTGTGTGAAGGATCTGTGGAAAATAGCAAATCACAAGTCAGTGAGGGTACTCTTCATCTCATGAAGGCCCCTTTCTACCAGGCTGAGCACATCATCACATTGGAAGATTTCCAGAGAATTCTGGGTTGAGCCTAAGAGGAGGAATGATAAGAGCCACTAAAAATACTGGAGACATGCAGGAGTAAATATAGCAAGCATCTTTCAGATGCTTCTCTGAGCCAGTCAAGAACTGCAAACCAAGGTTAATGGGCTGTACCCGCAGCAGACCAGCATGGTCATTGGTGACATGGCTTTAAATGTTACTGAGAAGCAGAAATGGCTTTTGTCTTTGTCTGAGGCAGTGAGTTTAACCTAAAACCGTTAATAATGATAGAAGTCTTGACAATCTCCATGTTAGTAAAATAATGGATTAGAAAAAAAAGTATCAATTCACACACAGTGCTGGTTACAGGAAGGGTGGCTTCACGTTGGGAAAATCAATTATAGGAATAAGAAACTGCCCAAACAGGAATGGAATCCCAGTACTCAGGAGCCTGAGGCAGGATTTGGAAGTTCAAGGTTAGCGCCAAAATGCATGAACAGACACTGAAATGGACCAGAGAGTCCAACACACGCACATGGCAACTTGCTAGGGCAGTGGGGATTTATCCATCAACTGAGACAATGCTATAACTGTTCATTCATTTAAAAATATTACCTATGTCATACACAGAAATTCATTCAGGCTAAATAAACCAGTATCCTATACAGAACCCCATTTGGGGTAATATGTTAGCATGTATTATGTATTATGATTATTATATGTATTATATAGATTTTATTACATTATATTTATTATATTGCTATGTATATATTAATCTGAAAAATATAAATGAAAATTCTTAAAAGTTATAACTTGTAGATAGTGGGAAGATTTTTTTTTCCCAAATGAGACCAAAACACTGACCAAATTTAATTGACCAAAAAATAAGAACTCAGTACATAAAAGACCTTATAATGAAACGTTTAAAAAAAAAACTTGTAGGAAGTTTGGCAATTTACATATAGACGGTTCTCTTTACATCGAGGAGTAAAGATTTCTTACCTATCAAAAAGGAGAACAACTAAACAATTGAACAGAGGAAAACACGAGCAAAGGTGAGCACAGGCAATCCCCAGGAGGGAAAACCATGACAGCCAAAGCCACCTGAAAATTCTCCTCACAGGACAACAGAGAAGGCCGAGCATAATGTATAGGAAGGTCCAATAGATTTCCATCCCAGCAAAAATTAGAAAATCTGAAAATCCTGGCCTGGTGAGGGTGCTGGAGGAAACTCAGTACAACAGTGTTGAAAATGGTTTCATGAAACCAACTCAAATTCACATATCAGACACTGAGTCCTCTGGGGAAATATCACAAGTGTGCCTAAGCGGACACAATATTGTATAATTTAAAATATAGAAGCAAAATAAATACTAAACCACCTGAGAAGGAATAAATTATATCATAACCAAAAAAGTATAGTAAAAAGAAGTTAAGTAAGGCCAAATCACATACACTAACCGTGAGAGCGCAGGTATCCATATGGCGTACCGTTCTTACACTAGCATTTACAGAAATTGACTATAATTATTCCTACTTTCCTCACGTAAATGTATGCCCTCAAACACATGCAAAGAGAATAATACACATCAATTTCTGATCTGGATGAAGAAATTAACAGTTCTGGACACCTGGAATGAACCTCTGACCTCCACCAGCAAATGCACACACAAAGAGAAGAGAATAATTTCTTTATCCAAAAACTGCAGGGGGGAAAAGTCACCTGTGGAGGCAGAAGTGGGGGAATGGGATTCATAGTGCAGTTCTAGCTAGGCTGCAACTCTCCATGCAGACCAGGCTAGCCCCCAGCCTAACAGGAGATCCACCTGCCTGTGCCCTCCTGAGTCCTGGGATTAAAGGCATGAGCCACCATGCGCAACCTGAAGTCACCGTGTTTGAAGACTATCAGTTACTCCTTTCTGTGACATCTGCTCAGCTGAGGCTTAAACCAAAACCCTCTAGGAATGAACCTCCATGGAGCCCAGGCAGGCTCTGAAATGCACTCGTCACTACACAGACAGGCTGAAACTATGGGTTCTGTGTGCATTCAGCTTTCTACAGCAAGTTATACTTACTGTCAGAGCACATTTAGCAACTTGTTCCATTTCAGTTTTTAAACATGGCAGTAAATGCTTATTTCTTTTAGTTTTCCCATCTTCTCTTGCTTCTCTTGATGTTCCCTCATGTGAAACTGCTTTTGTTATGACCGGACTAAGAATTATAATAAAATATTCAACAAAAAGCAGCTTTTCCTATTCTACACATCAAGAGACAGTCTTAATAACTTTAAGGGAAAACTTGGACAAAAGTACTTAAAAGAATTCTGGGGCTGGTGAGATGGCCCAGCAGACAGAAAGAGGCGTCTTTCACCTAGCCTGACTGAGTTCAATCCCCAGATCCCACCTATTGGATATAAATGACAGACTCTAGCAAGTTGTTCTCTGACCTCCACATATGTGCCATCGTATGTGCATAAATGAGTGTACACATATGCATACATGTGCGCACACACACCATAAGCACACAAAGTAAATAAATAAAATCACTTTTTTTCAGGGTTTTTTTTTTCTTTCTTTGAGACAAGGTCTCACTGTGTATCCCTGGCTGACCGGAAACTCTTTATGTAGACCCATCGGGCTAGTCTTGAACACACAGAGATCTGCCTGTCTCTGCCTACTGAGTGCTGGGACTAAAGGCATGTGCCCCCATTGTGGCAAAAGTGTGATATATTTTTAAAAAGAAAATTTTTGATCAGGCCAGGTATTTTTGCTTATATACTCAAACACACAAAAAGATGAGGTAGGTAATTACCCCAAGTTCAAGGTTATGTTGGGCTGAGGTATGAAACTGTCTTATAAAAGACCTGCTTCAAATTCTAATTAAATGTGTACTGTCTGAGGCATCTGCTGACTATAATCCTCATGCTATGGCACTCCCTGCCTGCTTTATCTTCTTCTCCACCGCCAGAGGCTTGAATTTCTACACACAGGCTCGGGGTGTGTGTGTGGTGCCCTAGGGCTCCAAGCTCCTCACGAAAGTGTGACGTCAGCAATCAGCCCTCCACCTGGACGTGGGATCACCTGACCACATCATCACTACACAACCCAGCGTAGCCCTCCAATTTAACCCTTAACTACAACCAGTGCCACTGATCCATGGAGCTGCAGTTCTCTTGTGTCCACCCCTTTATTATCTTGTCTAGGTTACCGATTGCCTTACCAGTCATCATAGTTAAGGTAGCGCTAAGTAAAGTCCCGGAGCAAAGTGTGAAGAGTCAGGGCTCATGCATGAATCCAGTGAACAGTCTCCAATATGGACCTGAACTTAGATTCCCAAACCTCTCTTTGCTGGATGACGCAGGCTCTTCTAGTGGTCAGTGTTTGGAAATCACCCTCTGGACACTCTGACTGTGAGGTCATGCAGCCTGTTGGCCATCAACAACCATTTTCCCCCATCCTTCTACCTGCAGGATCCCATAGCTCTGCTTGAAAGCATATCTCAGGTTGAATATATCTTTGAAACTTCCGTCAACGACCAACCTAAAGCTGCAGAAATGAATCTGCACCTCAGCCCTATCTCATGCTAAGGAACACGTAGAAGAAAACACACCTTTCCCTTCTCCACAGACTTCAGCCTGTCTACAACTCTGATTTATGACCTGAGGAAGTTTAACCTCGGGGCAGTGCTTAAGTGACACTCTGAAACTGCAGTGTGGCAGGGTCATCACCCAGCAAAGGCAGGCTGATTTCCTTAATGACAGTCTTGCTGCAGCAACTTTCAGAGCTCAGAAGGCAGCAACCCCCGGAACCTATGATTATGGTTAAAAATAGGACATTGTGCCTCTTAGACATATATGCTGACTCTGCAAAAAAATCCAAGGATCCAGGGAACCTAGGATTGTAAAATGGACACACACCACGGTGGGTGGGAAAGAAAAAGCCACATGCCCTTTCAGGATAAAGAGGCAACCTCAGTAACTGGTACAGACTGAGCCAATTAAAAGGGCATATTAAAAAGATAAATAAACGGATGCCTGCCTTTAGGTATCTTTTGTGGCTTACCCTGGGCTCTCCACCAGCACCCATGTGACTTTAGCTTAGGAAAGAAAAATTGAAAATGTACTCTCAGATTCCAAAATCAGATATCCTCTCAAACCTTTGAGTTTATAAACACAGAAGGGAGCATAAATGAATTTAAATGGCAATATAAGAAGAAATCCAACTTCTAATCGAAACATGAATCGAGATGGAATAAGTCAGAAATCTCAGTGTTTACCTCTACGTGCACTTATTCCTGGCAGCCCATGGGAGTTTTCCATAGAGTGTTTATCTAACTTGGCTTTCCTCTGATGGCTCTTCTGGCAGAAGACAAATGCACATCACATATACAAACCATATGCGGTAACCACTTTCTCCCTGCAAAGAACTCTCACAACCACTGCAAGGGAAATGGTGAGAGCTAACATCTGCCTGGTATCTATTAAAGACGCCACAAAGCACTTAGCTTCCCATTCATACTCTCAACCATGGTGTACATTGTTTTAATTCTACATAATAAAGAATAAATAAAGCTGGAAGAAAAACGTGTACTGAAAGCCCTCTTAGCCATAGCATACAATGCGTTAGACTTACAAAATCTATGTGGACCTAAGCCCATGGACTGTGTCTCTTTCTCGGTGCCATGTATGTAAAGCCAGACCACACTGCACCTTCATGGTGTGCCACAGGGAACATCACACTGTGATCCTTGGCTTATACTATAATAGTATGCCATGCAACTATTAATTATTCATGCTTTAGCCTAATAAAAAGCAGGCATGACTCTTTGGCAGTCAGATTTTAAGTGCCACTATTCCCTTAACTTTCTTCCTGGGGGACTATGGTGTGTGTGCCTCATTTTGTGTAGTCTTTGTTAGTTATTGATATCTGCTTCTAATTTCCATCTTCTTCTATGAGTGAAGAGGAAAACTGAAACCGTCTTTTTAAACTATATGAGTTCATGGGATGGATTAATACAGAAGAGTAAATGGATCTGCCCGGTGGTCTTCCAAGACAACCAACCAGGCGCCAACTGTGAGGACTTCTCAGAGAAGAAATTAGAGAGATCTGTGTATTCATTGAGCACAATGTGATATCAGCAAGTGCTTTCAGTGCTTAAGTGTGATAATGGAATCACGGTTACATGAACAAATTATTTCTGGCAGATGAAGAGTGAGATACGAGGACTGATGGAAGGACAGAGCAAAACTGGGGGCTTAAAGTGCTTTATCCTCCGAGTGAAGCGAGTGGTGGGAAAGGGAGAAATGCTGGTGACTGGTGAGTGACTCTGGATAGCTGTACAGGGAGCTTACGATCATGCTTGTGAATGCCTGAAAATCTGCTTTACACAGGATTCTAAAACACCACATGGGGGAGGGGGAGGGGAGAGAGGAAGAAGAGGGGGAGGAAGAAGAGGAGAGTAAGGGAGGGAGAGGTGGGGAGAGAGTTTTTCCAATCTCAGAGTTACATATCCAATGTTTTAATGCAGAACTCAGTAGCTTTCATCCAACTCAAAACAAAAGCTTCTAAGACGTAGACTTTTAAAATACAACGGATTTGATGATTTGAGACAGCTCAAAACATCAGCTGGGAACTGAGAGAACAATCTGCTAAGACACTACTACCCCTTTAATGCAAGCAATCGAAATCACTTAACAGGACCAAAGTCTGTCCATGCCACTACTGTGAACCCAGATGTCACCTCACACTTGAGGGCAGAAGGGAACAGCATCCCCAACGTTGAAGGCAAAGGTCGCTTTCTCACTGGAATCCCAGGGGTGGCAGCCAAGCAACCTGTAAGTTCTCAAACAGCCATTTGGGCCTCTCTCACCAGTGCTGGGAGTGGGACGAGCCAAGTGACATACTCTGGTACTGATCCCTCCATTAAGACTGAAACTAAAAACTGAGACCCACAACCTCACCAACCACAATGAAATAAAGGTTTGGCAGAGTTTTAGAAACAACCCCAGCCTACATCACCCCACCCCACCCCATCCTACCCCTCAACATCCCGCAGGACAGGAATACATTACCAAATTCCTTGGTTCCTGTCTATAAGTACATCCTCAGGTTCCCTTGACAGTAGCTTTTATCAACTCTGGACTAGTGTAGCTATAAATCAGTTGAGGTGACTTCCTGTGACTATCAGTCCCAACCATCCTGGGACTCACCTGAGCTGTGTCAGGACTGGGTGCTGGCCCAGCACAAGAAAACAATTCTGCATCTTAAGAATCAGTCCAAGCAGGGGCAAGGCGGAGAACCAGACTGGTCTGACTTCAAAGCACAAGGCCGATCCCAGGCTGACTAAACAGAGATCCCAGCAGGAGCAACAATGAGTGCTTTCTTCCCTATTGTTATTTGAAACAATCACAGGCTATTTACTCATATTAATTAGTTTATGTCTGGTGTTAGGAAGCCTTCACTAGAAAATGGCCTTTGTTAGCAGATGAATGGGGAAAAAAAAACCAACAAAAAAAGCCACAGCCTTTTCTTTTTTCTTCCAGTTGCTGCCTTTGCCTTGGAAAGAGATGCTCAGGCCTTTCCCACCTGAATGTGAGTTTATGTCATGGGGATCCATCAAAAGAATTTATGTTCCAGGCTGGATAATGTCAGGGTAAGGGGACTGCACCAGGAGAGCTGCTCATTATGTGCCGGCTAAAAGGATGCTAGCTTTATATAATTTGAGCCTTCTCTCCACCAGGAGATGATAGCTATTCAGAGAGGAGACATCAGTACAGGCTGAGACAAACAGGCAAGCCCTCCTTGAAGGAGATCCTGAGTGTGCAAAAGCTGAAAGGGAGGGTAGGCCTGTAATCAGGAGGTTCATCATGACCAAAGCTAGGATACTCCAGCCAGCGGACCCAAAGGTCTGCATCTCAACTAAAAGAGAGCCAACTTGTTCTGTGATCTAATTACTGAAGCTTGCAACTGACTCCTCCCGAATGGCCCAGTTCCCGAGTATCAGCAACTCTTACTAACGACTGCATGGGGTGAGAATGAGACCTACTGTGACATTGCCCCAGAATTTGCCCCAGAGCATAGTCAAGTCCAGGTTCAAACACAGGTCTAGGACTCTAAAGCTTGGGTAATAACTGTTAAACTATACAGGCAATGTGTGTGTGTGTGTGTGTGTGTGTGTGTGTGTGTGTGTGACTGTAGATTGAATCCAGAGCCTTCCATGTGCTAGGCAAGCATTACACCACTGCAGGCTTTGTTAAGATCACTTTTCACTTCCTTACTATGGCTTTTAAGGTCCTGCAAAATTCCTGAGTTAATAACCCAGCAATTCTAATACTCAGGGTCTGCCAATTTCTGCAGTGCAAATATTATATCATGACGAAACTTGACAAGCTTGCCAAATGCTAGGGTTTGTTTTGTTTTAAGGAGATTTATCTTTCACACACACACACACACACACACACACACACACACACACGAGTACAGGTACCCTCAGAGACCAAAGGAGAGCTTTGGGTCCTCTGAAGGTGCAGTTACAGACCTGTCAGCCTCCCAGTGTGGGTGATGAGATTCAAACACAGGCCCCTCTACAAGAGCAATACCCACTCTTAACCACTGAGCTGCTGACTCAGCCCCTCACAGAATTCTTCACAATCCTCCAATCAGACCGTGTGGCCTGGTAGAGGAGCCTCTCAGGGCAGCCCCAGGCCCTACCATGCAGTGCTCACCCTGATCAATCCTGAAGCTGGGCTTTTCTCACGGTAGCCCATTGGGCATTTGTGCATGCTCTTTCTGCTTCCCCATCAAAACAGTTCATATATACACACAGGCTCCTGGTCTGGTGGTCTTCCTGCAAGAAGCCCAAGTGCCATTCCCAGAACAGCAATACTTCCTGTGTCGTGATAACTTTTAAGCTGTCCCTTCCTTAAATGCCTATCTTCTACCATGTTTCTGAACTCTAACAAGGCAACAACCTTATTTAATCTTATTTATTCTTGCATGTAGAGGCCTGTCCTATTGCCAAGCAGTAACAAAAATACATACCAACATGCACGGACAATATGCACCAGCCATTGTTCTAAGCTGAGTGTGTGATTGCAAGTGACATTTTTCAAGCACTGTCAGAAGGCTGGCCTCTCGACTGCTCTGCTTGTTTTGCAAGCACTACATTCCCTCTAGCTCAGCCCTGAGTGTCAGAGCCAGGGCCTGAACTCAAGCAGTGTGACCCCAGGGCCCTCGCACATGCTTCCGAAAAGCTGTGTTTCGTGTCATTTTTATTTATTTTTCAATAATGATCCTCAAGGAGAAATTTTTAATTAAATTTAAATTCTCCCTACTGAAAGAAGTCAAATGCTATGAAATATGATTCTTTAGGGTAGGGTTAAGCTTTGGCGGGACTTACCATCTCCCCAGATCCAATTTGGGCCCTCTGGGGGGGCAATAGAATTCTATTGAAAATGTATGTGCTGGCTTTTTCCCTCTGCTCTTCTGTTTACAAGCCATATGTTTGTCCTTAAAAACACATGGTCTTGTCTTATAGTTTTAATGATCTCTTCCTGTGAGGATTATTCTACGTCTTGCTTTCTCTCTCCTTTATAAGGTGTCATCTTACGACAACACAGCCATATCTATATGCTCATGTTTTAACTGCTATATGACATTTAAATCATATCCAGGTACCTGGCTTTATTAATAACCAACCACTGCTGCTGAATAGTCAGGAAGTTTTGAACTTCTTCCCGTGAGTATCTTTTTTTGCACTCTGCCCTGGTCTCGTGCGTTTAGACACCAGTGTGGCTGCAACGGTTTCTGACTTTAATTAATCCTGCCTAGTCGATGTACCAATTTTACCCACAGAAAGTCTTCAAGAGATCTATTTCCCTAGGTGTTTGGTTTAAATAGGATCTCTTTCCACTTTGGATAGTGTTGGATATTTTTATGGAATGAGTCACTTAAATGCATTTAAATTACTCACAAACTCAGAGCAGTTTACATGACACGGAGGATGGTAGGTAAGTCCATGTTGGCAATGCTGACAAATGACAATGACGGAGTGATGGAGGCTGAAATGCGCCGTCAGGGAAGCCTGTGCTCAGGCCTAACTCACTACACACACACACACACACACACACACACACACACACACACACACACACGAAAGGCAGAGGCTAAGAATAGTCATTATCAGGAACAGCTGCCATGGGCTTTGAACTGGTAACCTAAAGTAACACAAACTCATTCTCTTGACCCATTCTCTAAGCCCCCAACACACTGAGAGTAATGAAACCAAACACCCCAGTAAGTCAAGTGTTGAAACAAACGGTGAGGAAGCATCCAACAAAAGAGAAATGGCATGAGGGGAAGACACTAGGTATCCAACAGCCCAGGAAACGCCCAAAGCTTTAAAGAACAGCAAGGGTTTTATCCATGGTGGAAACCCTCCAAGTTAACCTGTAGCAGTGGTTCTCGACCTCCCTAACGCTGTGACTCTTTAGTGTGGTTCCTCGTGTGGGTCACCCACAACCACAAAACTAATATCGTTGCTATTTACTAACTGTAAATTCTCTACTGCTATGAATTATAATATAAATATCTGATGTGCAGGATATCTGACATGTAACCCCTGCGAAAGAGTCACTCAACCCCAGAACTGGCAGCAACACACAGGTGAGAACTGCTGATCTATAGGGAATGAGAAATGGCCCTTTCGTCTTTCTCTCTTTCTTGACTTCTTCTTAAAGCAACAACACCTCAGCAACAAAAACCCCAGATGTTCTTATTTTAAATACGCACAAAATATAATAACCTTCTAAATGAGACTGAGAAAAAGGATACAACAACATGCTGGTCCATCAAGATTTAAATTTCAATCAGTGTGGCTGGTCCTCAGGAAACCCTTAGATTACACACTCTGTGTGTGTGTGTGTGTGTGTGTGTGTGTGTGTGTGTGTGTGTGTTCGACATGGAAGTAAAAGGAGGACAATGAGAGAAGAGGAGGCATTCTAAAGAGAGGGGAAGGGAACAGGACTGGGAAATGGGGGAAGAAAAGCAAAAGTTTGCAGGTTTCCTCATATTCAGAATCTAGATTATAAAATATGCCCACGTGGTGGTTTGTGGAATGCCCCCATCGGCTCGAGTAACTGAACATTTGGTCCCATTTGGTAGCACTGTTCAGGAGACTGGAGGAAGTAAGTCACTGGAAGTGGGCCAAGAGAGTTTGAAGACCAAGTTACTTCTACATCACTCTTTGCTTCCTGCTTGTGTTTCAAGATGCGAGCTTTCAGCTTGTTGCTCTAGCTGCTTTTCCTTGATGGTGCTGGACTCTTCTTTGGAACCAGAAGCTCAAATAAACACTGCATTCTCTAAGTTCCCTTGGTCATGGTGTTTTAGCACAGTAATAAAAATAAAAAATACAGTATATATATATATATATATATATATATATATATATATATATATATATATATATAATGAAAACAGAAGGGGTGTGTGGAAGGGGGAAAGGGTACCAGAGGGGTATAGATAGGCAGGGCAGAAGAAGGCCCATAAGTAAAAATGCAAAGTACCATGGTATGTATATATGTATGAAAATGTCATAAGGAAACCCAGTATTTTATGCACTAATTATAAACAACTTTAAAACGGATCTTTCTCAAAGGCACCTATTTTTCTTAAAGCTTTGCCTAAAAATGGCCATCATAAATGAGAAACCTCGCTGGATATAGAGGAATCAAGAGAAAGGGAAATCAAGTGGGAAACTATATTCACTGGGTTTCTCTTGAGGGCTTTGCATCTACGCTACTGTTTCAGCCATTGAAACATTGCATGAAGGACAGTAACCTGTGTGGAGTTTGAAGCTGGCATGAGGCAGGGAGAGCATCCATCCAAGGCACAGGGAGATGAAACCAAGACTGAATGATTCCAAGTCTGTTTCCCTCCCACTGCACCACACTGCCTGCTGAGACTGGAGGACAGGTCATAATCAAAGCAACAGGTCAAACCATGATCTAAACAAAGAAGATATTCTTGCAGAATGACTGCTCCCCACGCAGCCAAAGTACTTCACAGGACTACTGCTCAGAAATTTCTAGGACTCCGTTTTGCTTTCAAATTTCCCAGAATGGGCCAAGGCAAAATAATAATTACAGAAAAAGAACAATGAAGCCACCTTGGAGGGCTTATTGTAAGATTATATCTAACTGAGAAATACTATTTGTACTACCCCCTCCCCACAGAAAGAAAGAGTAAATAAGAGGAGGAGGAGGAGGAAGAGGAGGAGGAGGAGGAGGAAGAGGAGGAGGAGGGAGAATTGACTTCTGACTTGTCTTGCTTTGGAGCTGGATAGCAATAGTGACAGTTGGGTGTCCTCAGTGTGGTAAATCTGTCCCCCTGTGAGCAGGAGCCAGCTCATTTTCTCAACTGCTTCCTGAACTCTCTCTGTCTCTCTCTGTCTCTGTCTCTGTCTCTCTCTCTCTCTCTCTCTCAAGCATGCCATCTAAGTACCTGCCACATGACAACAAGAGGTGTGCACGATTCTCCAGAAAAAAAAAAAAAAAAAAGCATACTTTCTTATACTCAGATTCCCAGAGCTATGATTAACAAAAACATAGACCAGGTCAAAGCACTTACCTGGGGCTGTGAAATTACAGGGCTGGAAGTAGAGGCAGCTGCCATGACAGTGCTGTAGTTTGGGGCGATGAAGAGGCCCCTGCACTGCTGTGCCAGGCACAAGAAGCAACGCGTGGGTTGGCTGATCAGATCTCGGTCATGCTAGGAGGAACTGTAAGCCTGCAGAAACACAAGGAATCCCAGAATGAGTAAAGAGGACTTTCATGGGCAAGGAAAGGTCACCATCTAGATGTGGCAACAGTCACTCAGAAGAACCGAATATTAGGTGTATGAACACAGGGGCCTGCTGAGGCAGATCTGCCATCAAAAATCATGACTCCCTTAGCATTTGCTCACATGATGTTCTGGGGAGTAGCTAGATGTTCTGGGGGAGCAGCTGGATGTTCTGGGGAGCAGCTGGATATTCTGGGGGAGCAGCTGGATGTTCTGGAGAGCAGCTGGATATTCTGGGGGAGCAGCTGGATATTCTGGGGGAGCAGCTGGATGTTCTGGGGAGCAGCTGGATATGCTGGGGAGCAGCTGGGTATGCTGGGGAGCAGCTGGATGTTCTGGGGAGCAGCTGGATGTTCTGGGGGAACAGCTAGATGTTCTGGGAAGCAGCTGGTTGTTCTAGAAAAATAGTATCAAGTTGGGAACACAAGGAGATTGCACCAAGAGAAGCTACCTTACTGTTTCTTAATTATTTCTTAATATAACAATAATATAATATGTAATAATATATTGATATATACTATAATGATTTCCTAAAATCTTGAGATCTGATTGTCTATATACAAAGAGTGAGGAGAAGAACCCACCAAGTGGTTGGAGATGACCACAGTCCAGCCTTGCTTCTCCCTACCCTTTTGTGGAAACAAAACCAAAAACAACCCTGAGTGTTGGGGAAGGGATTCTAGAGAACTGTGCATTTTCAGTATGATATAAGAAAGGGATGAAATTCTATATTTACGTTTCCTCAAAGAACTTGGTGAACATTCTAGAGATTCAAGGGTCATCACACGAGTGAGAGGAAGGATCAGGAACTCGGGGAGGTAGAGTGTGACATAAATCAGACCCCTTCGCCAACAGGTAAGGGAGAGAGCATTTCCAAACTCCTTTGAAATTCTCAAGGGGAGAGAGCTAAGCAACCAGGAAGGAAAAGCCAAGCTTCTCTCATGCCTTGGTTCACTAGGCTCCCCTCAATAAACTAGGACCTTGATTCTGTCAAAAGATTGGCCGGGGTGGTGCCCCGCAGCTTCAATCAAACTCAAGAGGCAGAGGCAGGAAGTTATTTGTGATTTCAAGGCCATCTTCATCTACAAAGTGAGTCCCAGGCCAGCCAGAGCTACATAGTGAGGCCTTGTATCAAAAATAGGGGTGTGAGGGTGGGTGCCATGATCACAGGAGCAATACAACTGAGTCGATAAAGGAAAAACTCTCCTCTGAAGAAGTTATGCACATTCCCTTCTTCTAAACCTTGTGTTTTCATCCCAACTAGCAATCTCTCAAAAGAGATGTATTAAGGAAGGCACGTGGTGGTTCACACCTCTAATCTCAACACAGGAGACAGAAGCAGGAAGATCAAAAGTTCGGTGCTAGGCTTACTGCATAAGGCAGGCTCTAGGCTTACTACATAAGGCAGGCTCTAGGCTTACTATATAAGGCAGGCTCTGGGCTAATACATAAGGCAGGCTCTAGGCTTACTATGTAAGGCAGGCTCTGGGCTTACTACATAAGGCAGGCTTTGGAGTGAAAAGAGGAAGGAAAGAAGAGAAAGAGAGATGAGAGATGAAGGAGAGGAAGAAAGGAGAGGGGGAGGCAATGGGAGAAGGAGAAAAGGAAGAACTGATAGAGGGGGAGGGAATGGAAGACAAGAGAGGGAAGAAAGGAGGACAGATGTGTTTACTGAGCACCTACAGGAAACGGGGAGCATACAGGATGTCACCAGCCCCTGCTGCAAATACTTTGTAATTTCACTGGTACGCAAGGAGATACCTGAGTATTGTTCAACTCTTGGAGAATGACAGTTCCCTTAATAATTAAAGTCATAAGCCAAGAGGCAAATGATCTGAGCCTTGTGCAGTGGGAGCAGTGGACATGGACAGTCAGTCCCAGACCTTTCATCCCACAGTGTGCTATGCTAGCTAGCGGCTCCAGGCTGTGGAGCCTCTGTAAGAAATGCTCTGGTCATGCAGCCACCCCTATAGCCTGCAGGTTTTCATTTTTTATGCTTGCATAAGTATCATGCCTTCACACCATAGTCTGAAGCACATCAGGTTTTACTTGTTTTAAGCCATGGGTAATTGCTTTATAAACAAACACATAGCAAGCAACCTTTGCAAGCCATCTTGGCCCAGTGTCAACATGGGATTCCACAGCTACCCTAAGCCAATGATGATATTCTCCTCAGCCCTACTTTAAAGAGGAAGAAAAAGACGATCACAATTTAAATGAAAGACCCAGGAGAAAGCGTGATACTTTCTATTCTTCACAGCAGTTTCTAGGGTATGGATTCAACCACAGGAAAATTATAGGACCCAGCAGTACACTGCTTTATGTTAACACATTACCTTGTTTCCACCCCTACTTTCACTTCTTCATGTTCTTCATGCATTTATAACTCTTTTCAACTCTCTATATTTACAAATGAGTATAAAAGGAACATGACAACAACCAAAAGCCAGCAAATGGGATTCTATTCTAAAAGACTCATACTGCACAATCAAGTCTATTACTATTTGGCTCAAAGTAACTTCAGTTGCCACAGTACAAAATCTGTCCAGAGGGGAACACAACACCTAGTGTGTACCAAGAAAATATACCCCTTGTGGTGGCTTGAATATGCTTGACCCAGGGAGTGTCACTATTAAGAGGTGTGGCTTGTTGGAGTAGGTGTGGCCTTGTTGGAGTAAGTATGTCACCGTGGTGGTAGCCCTTGAGACTCTCCTCCTAGCTGCCTGGGAGCCAGTCATCTCTTTACCTTTGGAACAAGATGTAGAACTCTCAGCTCTTCCAGTACCATACCTGCCTGGATGCTGCCATGCTTCCTGCCATGATAATGGACTGAACCTCGGAACCAGTAAAAGCCAGCCCTAATTAAATGTTGCCCTTTATAAGAGTTGCTTTGGTCATGGTGTCTCTTCACTGCAATAAAACCCTAACTAAGACACCTATCAAAACCAAGCTGTCATCAATACTAAAAGAGAGAAGAGAGAGGGGTCAGGAATTAAGGAAAGCCCTCCGCACACAAGCTCAGCAGCAGCTCATCCACACAGCCTTGGGCAGATGCTGTTAGCTCCTGTCACAAGGGAGACTTCCGAGACTTCTAAAGGTTACATGCATGACCCAACCACAGCTACAAAGCCAGGAGAGCTCTAAACCTTGAACCAGGACCAGCCTGGTGCCAGAGCTCAGGCTCTTTCTACAGCCTAACCCTCCAAGTGAAAGAATGAGCTGGAGGACTGGGCAGATAGCTCATTTAATAAAGTGCTTGCGTTGCATGAGTTTGAGCCCCAGTACCCACCCCAAACCCTACGGGTGGTAGCACTATCTGTAGGCCCAGTACTGATGTGGCACAGACAGGACTTTCTCTGGAGCTCACAGACAGTCTAGCCTAGTCCAAAGGGGGTGATAGCATCCCTGAAGATGACATTCAAAATTATCCTCTGGTTTCACATGCATATAATACAATACATACATGTTTGTGTATGGGGGAGGAAGCACTGTGGAAGGAGAGACAGGAGAATCTCCGGAGTTCACTCCAGACAATCTAGCTAAATGGGTGAGCTCGCCATCTGAAGAAATAAGGTACTAAGCCATTGAGTAAGACCTCAGGCTACCACATGCAGGCATAGACATGTAATACACACATGAATACATATATGCATCTATATACCGCACAGACAGTCATTTTTTTAAAAAATTTTAATTATAAATATAAACAGTAAGGAATGACATGAAAGCTATTTCTGATATAAGAAAGCAAATTGGAAACTATCTCTAGACTCTCATCCGAAGACCAGTAAAACTATGTACAAATTAAAATGAAGTAGCAAGGATCACAAAGAATTAAATACTTTTTAAAAAATTTTCCCAATGAGAAATATACACTGGCTGATTCCTTGTCAAGGCAGTCTAGTGGGCTGATTGATGAGGGGAGAAAATATTAGGAAATCAGCCCTAGAAACCACGGAATGGATCCCAATTCTCTCTTAAACCTCCAAAGACATATGCTGGAAAGATGGACCTAGATGGCCCACAAGGAGCAAAGGCCAAACCCTCTTCATGAGAAGCTGCAAGTTCCAAGCGCATGTACAGAAATAAGCAATGAAGAACCCAGGAGACCTGGACAGGGGCTCAGCAGGAGGAGGGCACCATGCCTGGGAGAGCTGGGGTGCATTGAAAACACTTTCAGAAGAGCCTCTGCCTCCAGAAGCCAACAAAGAGAGTAAACTCAGGCTGCACTTATTCCCGACTTGCATCGGCTATGAAGAATTTACCAGAAAACTGTGAGAAAAGAATGCCACAAGTTAGCCGCAGTCGGGGACAACAGTGCCAAAGGACAAAGGCTCCACTAATTAGTGAATGCCACACCAAATGCCTAAAAGAAAAACTCCAGTTGGAAGCAGACTTCATCTGACGGCTTCAACTGAAGCTGGCTCCCTCCCCAGGCCTCACAGGAAGATAAACCTCTAATTGGCAAATTAACCTACTACAAGCCTAACCTTTTTCCTTATTCTGGATTTCAGTCAAGTCATGACTCATAAGAGCCTCTTGAAAAAACACAGGGTAGATCCTCAGCAAAGAGGGGCTGAGGAGAAGAAACGGAGAAATATTGATTAGACTCACCAGCTTCTCTCGCCTAGGATAAGCAACAGAAAAATGTCCAAGCGCAGCAGGCCAGTAAGACATACTGTGAGAGTTGAAAGTAAAGGGATTCCAGATTAGAGCTCCTATTTACTTAAACAATAAGTATGATTCTTAAAAGGGAAACTTCTAGTTCACATTTGTAAGGTTGCTGGGGGCACTGCAGCAGCATCTCTGAACATAGGACACTACACCAGGATAGAAAGTCAAGGTCAGGAAAGAGTTTGACCCAAAGGACAAAGAAAGGTAGGTCTGGACTCTGAACCTAAGCAAAGGTAGCCATGGAAATAACAGAAAATGAATACTGAGAAGACAGATCAGATCACTGGGATAGGGGAACCTACATTTAAAGACCCTGTCCCCAACACAGGATAGGCAAACAAAAGCCTCGGCAGGAAGGAAGCTGTACATAGTGACATGTGCCTGTAATCCCAAACTTAGGAAGCAGAGACGGGGGATCAGAAGTTCAAGGTCATCCTCAGCTAAATGGCGAGTTTGGTGTTAGCCTGAGTTACATGAGATTCTGTATCTTTTTTGGTTTTTGTTTTTTTAAGATGAATGGAAAGAGATACCATCATCAAAGCTGAAATCAGGAAAATAAAAAATTATGTCCCAAATTTTTAGAAAACTGCTTCACAGATACTCACTTGAGATTAAATGGGATGGGGGGGGGGGGGAATCAGTCTTTATATCTGTTTTGTTCTGCAACAAGATTGACAGCCTAGCAGAAACCCAGGAAAAACGTTCTGGACCTAAGACCTGGAGTATTGAGGAGATGATACACTGTCTCTCTTAGTGTCTGTCCCCATCTGTCCTTCCACCAGAATGAGACAGCATTCACCACCATACTTACCTCCCCCAAAGCATGAGATAGAAAGATTTGTCCTTTGGAAACTCTGACCAGAAGGAAAAGACTCAACAATCGTAAGTTCCAGAACGAGGCACTGTGCTCACTGAAACAAAAACAGGATGTTTAAAAAGCAATTAATTCCAAATTTAAAAGGATTAGAATGTGAACTTAAGAAAGTTGGCTAGAATTTAAAAATAAGATGGGAGAGCAAAGGAAGAAAGGAAGAAAGCAGAAACCCTAAGAGATAAATCAGAAGAATAAAAGAGTAAAGGAAAACAAGCTAAGGCCAGAGAGCTTCAAGTTCAAGAGCAACCTGGGGAATTGCGGAGACCCTATCTCAAAATAAAAGGTGAAAAATGGACTGGGTTGTAAACCAGTGTCAGAGTCCTTAGCTAGCAGACTCATGGCTCTAGGTTCAAAAGGAAAAAGGGGAGTGGGGTGAGGTGGGGGAACTCATAAGTCCCTAAAATGGAAGGTCATGTGTCTGTAGACTGAAAGAGGCCATAAGAAGCTGTTCACCTCAATGAGCTTCGATAGGATTATATGAATCTGGAGATTTTAAACTCTTGTAAGGTCTAGAAAGGCTGCAGCTTATCGGTAGAGGACAACTATGTATGAGCATGTGGGCAACAGGAGGACAGAAGCGAGCACTGCAAAAAATGACACCACGACAGCCATGGCAGCAACATGGTCAGTAATCAAAACTCCTGAAAGACTTCAGAAACCAACAGGTGGGAATCCAAGTGCCTTCAAACTGTTAAGTAATGCCCCTAGATGCAAGCCAACAGTGGGACAATGAGAGGGAGGTGATCCTTCTGGAGGATGTGCTTCTGAAGATGACAGGAAGGAAAAGAGAGGTGGAGACTAGGGCAGTAGGTGTCAACAAGGGAGGAGCCAAAGAAAGTTAACTGTGAAGAGCATCCCTGGATGACACACATGAGAGCAAAGAAGGTATCCTTGGTAGACCAGTTGTCCATCTGGATATACAGAGGGTAGGTTTATAAGACAGCCTGGTGTTAAATGTAGAGTTAATACATAGAAAACTAAGTCTGCATTAAAAAGATGATGACCTTGAAACAGACCCAATTTTCTTGTTTCAAAATCAAAAGATCCATGGATTTTCACACGGTATGAGAATGAACAATAGTAACAGGGCCCCCAGCATATTAATGAAGGATTAGACACAGATGAACCACGGAGCACTTGACTAGTATGAGCCAGGCCCCAGGTTTGAAGCCTCAAGTCAATCCCCAGCACTACCACAGACAGGTGTGACTACTAACCCAATTGAAACAAAGACTTAACACCAGAGGGACATCAGAGTTGGTGTAATAAGGGGAAATCGGAAGAAGGACTCAGTTTCCGAATCAAGCTTCATGGAGCTAACACTTTAAAAACATCCGTAACTGATCAAATTCTAAAAAACTGAATTGCAAAGAATGTGACCCCAAATCAAAAAGTTCAGAACCATCCATAAAAGGAAAAGTATCAATGCAGAAATTCAAGGTGATATTAGCCATTGTTGGGGCTAGGATGGGGGTGGAGCACAAGTGTTTATGGTAATAGACTAGGTCATGTTGGTTAGAAAGTTTGGCTCAGAGAATAGCAAATATTCAAGTAAGGATAACCAGTGCACTTGAGGAAAAACAAACGACACAAGAGGCGGTTTAACAGGGACGTCACTTTCTTCACGCAGGAACAAATAGCGTGATAAAGGATGGGTGGAGACTTAAGTAAATACTTCCTTAAAGGACATGTGTCAGTGAGCAGAAAACAGCCAAAATGAAACTCCACAGTGCTGACTACCAGAAAGACACAACGCAAAACTATTATGGTCATGTTCAAGAGGATGTATGTGAAAGACTGGATCTCTGGCACAACTGTAAGATGCTGCAGTCGACGCAGAAGCAGATGGAAGAGCCTCAGAAAACTCAAAATGGGAGGCAGAAACCCCACCTTTGAACACATTGCCAAATTATTAAGATGGGATCTTTTAGAGCCAATTATCCATGTTCACATAGCACAGATACAGTGGCCCAGAGATGGAAGAAAACTAAGTGTCCAGTGATAGATATACATATATAAACAAACTGTGGTAAATACCCACAATGGGATATTATTACACCTTAAAAATGAATCAAGCCCTGACATAGGTACTTAATGACATTTTTGCTAAGGGAAATGGGTCACATGCTAGTGTTGCCAGGCACTGAGAAGGAAGAATGGGCCACAGGGTATGTTTAATGGGCATAGAATTGCAGAATCACTATAAAGAAAGGTTTATGGAGACCAGTTGTACGCTATGGTTTGAATATGACCTTTAAAAGTTTATGTGCTGAGGCTGGGGAGGTGGCTCGGTAGTTAAGAGCACTAGCTGCTCCTGCAAAGGTCCCAGGCTTGATTCCAAGCACTACACACACATACAAGATCAAGCCATCCATGGCTACAGTTCCAGAGGATCCAGTGCCTTCTTCTGACCTTACTGGGCACCAGGAACACATGTGGTTCATAGACATACATTCAAGTAAAACACTCATACAAATAAAATAAATTAAACACATCGAATTTTTTTTAAGTTTAGGCTTTGGAGATTTGATGACCACAATCACCATTTATAACTGTTGTTCTTGGAAGTGGAGCCAAATGATGAGGTCATGAGTGTGAGGCTCCACATAACACTGAACCTTTAAAGAAGAGGAGGAATGGGAACTCTAGCTCTTGGGAGGCTGAAGCAGAAAGATCCCAAGTGAGAAGCTATGAAAGGAAGAAAAAAAAGGGAGGGAGAGAGGGAGGGAGGGAGGGAGAAGGGAGAAGGAAGAAAGGAAGGAAAGAAGGAGGGAAGGAAAAAAAGAAAGAGGAGGGAGGGCAGCAGAAAGGGGGAGAAGAAAAGGAAAGAAAAGAAGAAAGGAAAAAAAGCACAAGAGAGAGAGAGAGAGAGAGAGAGAAGATGCCTAGTCTAGCTTCTAAGCTGAAGAATAAGACAAAAACTGCATTAATAAACTCATTATCTTGATGTTAAAACTGGATGTACAAGCAAAAGATTACCATTGCAGATATTCCTGGTGGGAATCAATGCTGTCCGAAACTCCTGGAATATAAGACAGAGTGGTGGTCACTTGAATAGTGAAGGATGTACTGGAAAATAAATACCCTCTCAGAATCAAGTGTGTTTTATTATGCTTAGATAACTGGAGAATCTCTGCTTTGGGGACATTTTCAGGAATGAGCCATAACTATGAATTTCTGAGTTAAAAGGAAATAAAATCCAAGTAAGTGTGGTCAGAATGAAAGAGCTCAAGAAGAGAAAGATGGGATCTGTACCTCAGGAAGGAATGAAAGGAAGGAAGACAGAGGATATTGGAAACTAGGAAAACCAAATTCCTTCCTTGGGTAAGAGACAGACCTAGCACAAGCCTGCGTCATCCCAAAGCGCAAAGCCACAATGTCCAAACCCTCATCTCAGTTAGCGTCTGAATATGGACCAGAACAGTACAAGGATGGATGGATGGGATCAGGACCTCTGCCTTTAGGAAAAGAATATTGTGGTGCATTTCCACTGTGGACTGTTTAAGAAAGGAGCCACTAAGCCAAGCTGGGGTGGTTTCAATTCAAAGTTTGCAGAAATACCAAGCTCAATATGCATATCCTAGAAAAGCTCAAATTCTAAGTTCCATTGGCAGCTGATGGACAGACTTGGAAGATGTCTTACCCCTAAGAACACTCATATCCTTCTAACACCAGAAGTAGTTCTTATGGTCTAGTGTTCTTAATGGTCTAAATTGGGGAATATGGATAGTATAAGCAAACTGGAGGAGGTGGAGAGAGGGGCCAAGAGGAAGAAATGAGAACAATTGGGGAGGGGACAAGTCTGTGGAAGAGTGATTCAGTCTCACCACAGTTTCTCTCTCAATGGTGGGGGGTCTGTTGACAGAGACGTTGTCTATCATTTAATATTCAAAGGAGCTGACTTCATTCATCTTTGGGAGAATACATCAAAATCAATTATGAGTGTTAGAACAACAACCAAAACTAAAAGTGTTTTTAAGCAAGTATACCTCAACGTAAGAAAGTTATGTTTAATGGATTTGTGAACAGTGTGGAGCAGCCACTTAAAAATATACCTAATGTGAATGCAATTGTTAATGTTCCTTCTGGAACCCATTATGGACAAGATAAATATCAGGATCCTAAACACTATACTGAATCTGAAGCTATGTGACTCTACAGTATCCTGTGGGATGAATAATACATGTAAAAGTATCTTTCTCTTCTTGAGCTCTTTCATTCTGACCACACTTACCTGGATTTTATTTCCTTTTAACTCAGAAATTCATAGTTATGGCTCATTCCTGAAAATGCCCCCAAAGCAGAGATTCTCCAGTTATCTAAGCATAATAAAACACACTAGCTTGATTCTGAGAGGGTATTTATTTTCCAGTACATCCTTCATTATTTTTAACTCCAAGAATGTTTAATGTAAAATCATATGACAAAAAAATAGAAATGAAGCCGGGCGTGGTGGCACACACCTTTAATCCCGGCACTCAGGAGGCAGAGGCAGGCAGATTTCTGAGTTCAAGGCCAGCCTGGTCTACAAAGTGAGTTCTAGGACAGCCTGGGCTATACAGAAACCCTGTCTCAAAACAAACAACAAAAGAAAATAGAAATGATTAAAACATTCAATAATACAGTATTATCAACTAAATACATTATCACAAAGTATGTTTACATTCAATCCATTTGTATCTAATCAATGAAACTAGACTGTGTTTAAATATCTCTCTTCTATGTGAGAAAACACACAGAGAAATACATAGCACTTATACAAGTTTTGTTTTCTGAGGAGGTTATGCATATTTAAGTTTTCTGCTAAAAAGTAAGGTACTCAAGTGAAATACCATGGGCCAGATAAAACAGCATATCTAACAGTTAATAGTAATAATAATAATAAGGAGGAGGAAGAGGAAGGAGATGAAGAAGATTAAGCTATATGAGGACTGGACACAAGGCACAAAGGACAGTGCCCCCAAAGAAGTAGAAGAATGATGATGGCCTGTACAATGGCCACAACTCCATCCTGACTCAAGATTTCAGGAGAGCTGAGAATGTGGCTCAGGCATAGCATGCACAAGGCCTTGGGTTCAATTTCTACACCTTTAAAAGAATTTTTAAATTCTTAATTTTTAAGTGTCCAAGTTACAGTCCAAAGAAAAGTCATGGCAACATGGGGAAATTACTAAGTTGAAAAGATAGATATGACACTTCAATGAACTCTTTTAAAAACTACAGCTCAAAAGAACTCACTAGGAGAAAAGAGAAAACAGAAAAAATGCCTGAGAGATCCAAAGGACTTTCCTTTGGGTATCAACAAAAACTGATTATAGGATGGATTCGAGAAAGGTGTGAGAGGCAGAGAGATGCCACCCGAATAGAGTGAAGGAAACAGTACTCACTCAGTCTCTCTACCATCAGTAAAGCTGGAAAGCCATGTAACTCCTGGGCCACTAGGTATAATTTGATGCCAGAGGCATCAAAATATCAATACCCAACAAGGTTGTTTTCTAATCAATATTTACCAGCCACAGCAAAGAGGCCCAAAAATATGACCAAGATGATGAAGAAAATCACTTCATTAAAAAAGATCCCAACTGGCACATGAATGGTAGAATTGCTAAGCATATTCAGTTATTACAGCCATGCTCCAAATGTCCAAAAAGCTAACAAGACACAGGAAAGATAGTAAGACTCAGAGCAAACTTCTATCGGCAAAAATTTATTTTTACATATAATTATACACACATCTATACATATACGTATACACATCCATACATATATCTATAAGCATATATCATTGAATGGTTATAGCAGAAAACTTGACATTGCAGAAAAATAGTGACACATTAAGAAAATACAATCTAAAACACTGAGAGGAAAATATTTTAGGAATATTAGTGAACTGCAAGCCAGTTTCAACTGGACACAAAGATTGTATGTATACCAGTTTATTTTCCTAAAAAGGAAAATGAATAGAAATAGAATGATACAAACTAAAATGTACACACATGTATGGTCTGATAGGCAACACATATGAGAGTCTCAAAATTCAATAAGGAGCAAACCCGTTATTAAGAATATGGGCACTTCACCTATGATACTATACAGATAAAAGACTAGAAGGTCAAATTAAGAATACTCAATTTAAAACCACAACAAACTACTACTAGTTATCTACTAAGGTGAATAAAATATAAAAGGCCACCCTTAGTAAGTACCGGCAAGGATATGAGATACTGTAGCCCCCAACACTACAGGAACATCAGTCTAGAAACAGCTGGACCATTTCTTTCCAAGTTAAACATACTCTTAAGATTCAACCCAAACACCTCACCTCTACTTACCTACTTGAGAAAAAAAAAGAAAGTGTATTTATACAAGAGACTTGTGCACAAATGCAGGTGGTGGCATTATCTGTGATATCCAAACCCTAGAAGGAGCTTGAATGTCAGTTCACGCATGAATTGATAAATTGTTGTAGGATGATTCAATGAAATGTCAGTAAAGCTAAATGAGCTGCTGATATGCACACCAACATCTGTCATTCTCACAATAGTTAAGCCAAATGAATGATGCCAGATGAAACACAGTGCTCATCATATAATTCTATAAATGTATAGAAATGCAGCATAAGACAGAGAATACAAGGGTGGGCTGACATAGGAAGCATTTCAAAATGACAGGAGAAAATTCAACCTGCAATGGATATTGCCCCTCTTGATTGCAGTGATGACTTCAACAGTATAAGACAAAGCAAATTCTACTCTTTATTCTAGATACACCCTTAATTTTACAAACAAAATAAAAAAAATAATCTTTCTCACAGTTTTTAATGATATTTCATGGATTTTTAAGAGAAAAAATATTGAAACATTTTACTTAAAGTGGGAAACCCTGCCTTGTGAAAATAACACAAGTAATTTAAAATTATTTATTTGAAACAAAGCAAGAGAAGCCAAATGCAGGGTGGCAGAAACAGGTAATAAGGACAGCTCCATGAGAAGGCAGCCATGAGCACATGCTGGAGCCTGAAAGGCAAGGGTACAACCAAGAGAGAAGGAGTGAGAAATCTAGACTCTGGTTTTTCACTATCAGTGGAATCAAGGACAGGTGTATTAGGGGAGATAGAAGTGCTGGGGATAAAACCCACATACTCATTCATACTAGGCAAACACACTCCCACTGAGCTACATCCTCAGCCCCAGGATAAATACAAATGTGTCCTTTTGAGAATGCTGGGAGAAGTCATATGTCAACATCAACAAGCACAACTAGCATGTGGATCTTGGAATACTATTCTCTACTGAAAGAAGAACTGTCTGGTTCTAGAGAAGTAAGAACATGATGTCCATGGACTGACCACCAAAGAAGCCACACATCTTTGGTCCAATGAGTCTGACCATTGCTTACGTAGGCAAAAGATTTTGGCATCATCCAGGTGATCCTGGGTTTGCAGTCCAGTAGAATTTAAGAATTTGGGGTTTTAGAGGCTTTTGCCAAGTCTTCAGAGGAAGGCCCGGGAGAGCAGATATAAAGAGAATGTTCTTGTGTACTGTATGATGGATGCATCACCTGTCAATTAAAAAACCTGTGGCCGATTGCTTAGGCAGGAAATGGCAGGAGAGACATTTGGGAGGAGAAAGAATTCTGGGATAGGGGCAGGCGGGAGATCAGCCCAGGAAGACATGAAGAGATGGGCATATGTTACCTGTGCACAGGTAACCAGCCACATGGTAGAACATAGGTTAAAATTAATGGGTTATCATTAGTTACAGTCTAGTCAGGGTAGAGACTAGCTATACAGCCAAGGTATTTGTAAATATATTTTGAGTCTGAGTCTTATTTCGGGGAGCATGGGTCTGGGAGGCAGAATGAGGCCTAACTTCTACAGTCAAGGAATGTGTAATGAAGTTGAGGTTACCACGTGCCATGCCTGAGTACTCCATATAAAAGAGACAAGTGTAGTTAGAGCAAGTATATACAACACAAGGTTATGAACTGAACATTTTACTACCAGGATGTAGCCATAGTGATCTGAGACAACATGAATGGGATGCAAAAGCCAGAAGACAACACAATGTTAGTTGATTGATTTGATTGGCTGTTTTATTTTCACTATATGGAAAAGTGCCCTCATTTATGAGAAATACATTATAAAGTATTTTCTAAGCACAGTCTTGAATAAATGTAAGCAATTCACTCTTAATCAACTGCTAAAATAAAAGGCTCTTCATACTCTGTGCTATACTTGCAAGTTTCCTACAGGCTTGAGAGAGAAACAGAATCAGGAATGGAGGGAAAAAAAAACAGGGAGAGTCCTTTATTACAGAAACATCTGTGATAAAAATGTTTGTAAATGGAAGTATTCATATTTTGCTGTACCAACCATAAGAACAGACAAAGCCAAGAATAAACTTAATTTTGCAATTTTCAAACTGGGCCGAAGTTCCTGTTAAAATTTATATTACCACGCCAGACACACATGGGCCTGGTCTTAGAGAAGACAAGAAAAGATGTCTAAGACGAATTACAAAGCTTAAGAGCATGTTGCCAAAAACTTGAGGAGGACTCCTGGAAAAAGAGAAGTCTAGACTCAAGAAACTACCGGCAGCCCAGACCGCCAGCCCTGGCTCTGTTTTTAAAAGCCACAGAAATATTTAGTGTTATATACATTTATGTTTGATACACAACAGAGAGGAGATCATCTAGCAACGTGACCCCCAGGGCTTCCGTTTCAAGGATCTAGAAGAAACGTGGGTAGGTGCCATGTTCTTTGAAGACAGTAGATTATGATATTCCTTCTGCCTACCAGAAGAATAATCTCTTCCAGATGTTGCTCAGCCCACAGTGTGCTATTTGAAAATACAAAGGCTCTGTTTATTTTCAAAGTTCTAGAGCCAAACAAGAAACCTAGCTTCCCTGAATAACCTCCTAACAAAATGGAGATAAAAGTTAGCTGTAAAGAAAATCAGTGTGCAACCTGAAGCTAACATACACATCATGCCAAAAGTTTAATAATAACGAAACAATGTAGAATACAAACCTAGCATCTACTTCAGTGCTGGAAAAATAATGAGGTGCTTCGTTTCATTTCCTTCCCTGCTCCCAGGATGCACCACTCCACCTCAATGAATTCCCTTTACAAGTACAGAGGAGAAACTAATAAAATTGAGCATTGTGCTGGAGTGTCAATGATTCCCAGCTGGGCATAACATATACATCCCCATTTCCTGAGGAGTCACATATATGATTTTACCAGCTTGAAGGATCAGTAAGGACAGCCTGGCCTGACCTCACTTTGTATGTGTACATGTATGAGTTTACATGTAAGGAAATACAGTGTGTGTGTGTGTGTGTGTGTGTGTGTGTGTGTGAGAGAGAGAGAGAGAGAGAGAGAGAGAGAGAGAGAGAGAGGAGGGGGAGACAGAGACAGAGATAGAAACAGAAGTGGAGCTCCACCTCAGCCATTGTTTCCCAGACAATGTCCATTGTTTGTTGAGACAGGGAGACAAGGTCTCTCCTTGGCCTGGATATGCCAACCACACTAAACTGGCCTTAGGAACCTGTCTGTCTCCACTTCCACAGCTGGGTCATGTGTACTTGCCACCACACCTGGCTTCTTTGTGTGTTGTGGCTCAAACTGAAGTCCCCGTTCTTGCTCTGTGTTATACTGCTGTGCTATTTTTTCAATCTGACATCAGTTTTGCACATAGAAAGCCAGCGGACTGCATTTCCAACATGGCCACTCTGCTGAAGAAACAAGGGAATGGAAACAAAGAAAACTGTCTCTGACTTTTTCACAGTGATTTTAGTAACTAAGAGAACAAATGTAAGAAGTGGGACATAGAGGTATGGCTAGTATCCCAGTTCCTACCATCCTATCTTCTATAGCCCTGTCGCATCTAATAGTGATACCTTTGAAGATAACTGTTAAAGCTCTTTATCAAGAAAGCCTCAGAAAATGAAGAGGAAGAAGTACCTCCCCTACTTTATCTAAATAGACTGTGAAGAGATTAGTAAAATCCTATGTCACCAAGCAAGGCTCCGCTCACGGCAGCATCTAAATACCAAATGGAGATCTAAAATCTAAAAGGCTTCAAACTGTCTCATCATTAACCAGAAAGAAACCATCCTATATGGCCAGAAAGCTCCAGGAGACTACGGCAAACACACAGTAACTGTCACACAGACCCTTCTAACCGGCATGCAGAGGGAGCTGGTGTCCACTTTGAAGAAGGGCTACTGTACTGTGATGATAGAAAGAAGTCTGCTACAGGATAGGGGTAGTGGAAGGGAGTCCTGAGGGGCAGGGGGTGTGGGGACATTGCTAAGGGGCAGGAGCAGTGGAAGGGTTGCTAGCTGGGATTACAGCTCAGTGAGTGTCAGAGACCTTGCCTAACTGTGCAAGGCCCTAGGGTCAATCCCTAGTTGTGTGGGAGTAAAGGGTGTCCCTGAGCTGATAAGCCATCATCCGAGATTAAACAGGGAGGAGAAACAACCCAAAGGTCTTTTCTCCCTGACCAACACTTTCCTGAGGCTGGAAAAGGAAGCAGTGTGTCACGGGACCAGGGTGAGTATGCCTGCTGCTTGAACCCAGTGATAAGCTGTTTAAAAAAAAAAACAGCCAAGCAGCCAGCAAAGCTATAAATGCCTTAAGGTCCAGCTTTGTCAGTTTCATAGCACAGGTGTTGTGCATTCAGTCTTCTGGGGCTGGGGATTAAAAACAAAAAATTTAAAAGGCCACCTTCAAAAAGCCACTCAGTTTTCTTTGGGTTGGTGTCTAGGGAGGTGACCAGCATGACAAGCAAAGACTGTGCTCCTGCTGGGGCCTAATGACTTCACGATGGAGCCTGCCCTCAAATCCATGATCCATGAACTCCTCTCTGCTGGAGTTCGTAGCACCACACTGGTTACTTCTGGCCCCAAGCCTGCACTGCAGCTGTTTGTACTTATGTGAGGTATGGTTTATTTTGAAACAAAATGAACCAGATTTTCCCCCCACTGCCTACATCTTTCTGCTTGGGACTGGGAAACATTAACTCTTTCACAGTCCAGCCAATCAGATGGAAGAAGATGAGGAAAGACACCAGCACAGAGCTGAGAGGAGCTCACCAAACAGGAAATTTACTTCAAGGTAAAGAACAGACCTTCCACTGGTCACTTAGTTTATCTCCAGCCAGGATACTGAAGGTGATATAGATTTTCATTTTTATATTACAAATTAGGGGCTGGAGAGATGGTTTAACAATCAAGAGCGCTTACTGCTCTTGTAGAAGACCAGGATTTAGTTCCCAGAACCCATATCAGGCAGCTCACAACCATCTGTATCTCCAGTTCTAGGCCATCCATTGGCCGTGTCTGACTTCCAAGGTCACCTGCATGCATGTGATACACATATACTCACACTGACACACATATGTCATATACATTAGATAGATAGATAGATAGATAGATAGATAGATAGATAGATAGATAATTTTAAACGTAAGGTTTTTACTCTGAGATCTCTGAAGACTGAATCAAAAGAAGAAAAAAGTTGCATATTATTGAGAAAGGGAAAGATACTGTGAGGTGTTGCATATTATTGAGAAAGGGGAAAGATACCGTGAGGTCTACTAAATCTTGGTAAGAGTGGTCCATGTATGATACAAAATACATAAAGATATTAATATGACAATATCTTATAGCAACTGTCAATAAATACCAAAATATTAAAAACTCATCATTCTCAGTTGCTATAATAAATATACAAAATGAACACTAAACAATGCAAGTTTAACCAAACTTAATGAAGGGTTTTAACCTAGTAGGACCTAGATAGCTCCTTTTTTTTTTTTTTTTTGGTTTTTTTTTTTTTGAGACAGGGTTTCTCTGTGCAGCCCTGGCTGTCCTAGAACTCACTCTGTAGACCAGGCTGGCCTCGAACTCAGAAATCTGCCTGCCTCTGCCTCCCAAGTGCTGGGATTAAAGGCATGCGCCACCACACCCGGCTACATTTTTTAAGGTATCTCTAGTTCTGAAATGTCCTTAAGGAATTCAAAAGCTAAGCTTAGATTACATGCCATTATCCGCAACCTGAATTCTTTAAAGATTCCCAGTTGGAACAGGTTGTTAGGATGAACACAACAGCTCCTGAGTGATTCATTAGGACAGAGTGGGAAACAGAATATGCTCTTCCAGAGAATATAAAACCCTAACTCCCAGACCCTGCTGCCAATACCTCCTGACTCCTGGTCTATGGATGGGACCTAGAATCCATATTTTCATAGGCTCTCAAAGTGAGCTAACCTTGAAAGCCAGATGTGCAGTCAACCAATTCTCAAACTACAGCATGCAGTCCCAAGTGTCCACTGAAAGGACTGTTCAGAAACAGGTCGTCGGCCTCAAGCTGCAGAGCTCCTGACTCAGTCCATACAGGCTGGGCCTATTAACATGATTTACCAACGAATTCCCTGGCCATGCTGGTGCTGGTGGTCCGGAGTTCACCCAAGGATCTACTCACTACACTGTCCATTTCATAGATCAAAGCCTCCACAAGGCCTCGCACAGAACAGAGAGCAGACAGCTCAAGACTGGGCAAAAAATAAAAACAAACAAACAAACAAACAAACAAAAAACCAGTCATATGTATTTTTAATACCCAGCCTAAGAGACAAAATGGGTACTTTCTCTTAAAAACCAAAGCAAAGTGGGCTTTAATCCAAACTGAAGGCCATTTCTAAAGACCACTAGAAAATGTCTCAGGAGAAAATTTCTGACTCAGTCAGTAAAGACTTTTCGCTGTAATCCTAAAGGCACCATTTTGAGAGTAGGTGTTGCCATTTATAAGTCTTGGATACAAAAACTCTCAGCCAAGAGCCTAAGAACACATGGCTTTTGAATAGAGCTTAACCAGAAGAGAACATCCTCACATCTTCCCGGGGTTGGCCCATAGGACGAAGCGGCTGGATGCTAAGCATCTTACGAGCATCTTACTGGGAGAGGCAGCTGCTGAAAACAGCAACTTTAGACAAAGCTGGCGGCAAGCTCTCCTCTGCTAAATGAGCTGGTCAGAAGGTCTGAGGTCTCCCAAATTCATATCCTGTTCATGAGCCTGAGATCATATCACAGCCCGACTGGAAAAGGCAATTCTAATTTACACAAAGGATTTTTTTTTAAGTTATTAGGTTGTGATTTTAAAAAGAAGACAGAAAATTGTGGACATGGGCAGCTCTTTTGTCATTTGCAGATGGCATGTGATCTGTGGACAGATAGCTCCTATACGCCGTGTTCTTCCCGGAGCGGCTGCTTCGATCCTTAAGAAACAGTCAAGTCTAACATCTTTCACACCAGCTCAACACAGAGATAGTTCATTAGCATCAACAGCTGTAGTTAATCAGTAAGGCTTGCAAACTTCAGAGTAAAGATGACATCATCCCCAATTTGCCACAGAGCACACCCAATTTCTAGTAAAAAAATGCAGATAAGCAAAAACAAAAAAGACAAAAATCCTCCAAACAGCCCAAAGCCAAGAACAGCGATTGAGAGGGACCTGGGAGGATGGTGACTACAGTGCAGACAGAGCCACATTAACAATAGGCAACGCTCTATGGTTGCTGAGAAGAAAGGGCAGCTGGATCAGAAAGGTCAGCCCTCCCCCTCTCCACCTTGCTTGCCAGAATATGAGTCCCTCCCAGAGAAAACCACGAGGAGCATCCCCCTATGCTGCTCTGCTACCTGCAGGCATGGCCAGCTAGCTTCTTTATTAGTGCATTTGCACTGCCCTGGCCATCACCATGGCCCCCACCATTGCCTAAGTGGCCTCCACACCAAACAGATTTCTCATTGTTCTGAAGATCAGAAGTCTATGATCCATCGACACTAACAGCAGAGATGGGTACTGGTGTGAGACCTTCACACAATTCACACAAAACAAAGAGGACACTCAGGACACACCTTTCATAAAGTCACCACTATTCGTGAAGGTTCTATCTCCTGACTTAATCACCAACTCCTAATGTAATTACCCTGGGGATTAGGATTTCAACATATGAATCCAGGAGATGAGAAAGACATAAACATTAGCTTATTCTCCCTTCTCTGACCAGTATCAAAGTTTCTCTCATAAGTCAGTAAGCACCACAAGTCATCCATTGGTTGGTCCATAAGCTCCTGAACATGGCGGGCTGTGTACAGGAAGAAGATGATTTATAACTCAGAACAATGGGACCCTCCTTGATAAGAGGCCTTGATAGGGAAATAGAGTGAGGGGTCTCTCCTGATTTAGTAGTCAGGCGACAGGGCCTACGAGGTGTCATCTTTACCAGCAGGGCAAGCTGTTCACTGCACAGGACCACCAGCCTAAGTGTGAGAGGCAGGTCCACCCAAAAGACCCCCATCCATCCTGCAGGCTAGGATTCCTCTGCCAACAATGGAACATAGTTTTAACTTCAAAGTCTAAAACATCACAGTGTCTGCTGTGATGGCCACTCACCTCAGAAGAGTGCAAAAACTTTGGAAAGTCACCCGCAAAAAATAGTGTAGCAGTAGAAACCTTTGTTACCTCTTAGTGTGAATGTCCGATTATTCCCCCTGAGAAAAGCTGTCTCTAGAATGCTATCACTTAGCAATCAAACTTAGTTCTAGCTTAAATATACCAAAGGATGATGTAATCAACAAAGCAGTTTCTTTCAGTAGGTTCATAACTAACCCTTCGAGTGTGTTTGCTATTTTTCTACAGTTAAAACCAAGCTCGTGGCCATGCTGGACTATTGTGAATAGTTCCTATTAAATATGAATAGATTTGCCAGCAGAAGCTATTTTGTCAATGACAGAAGAAAAAACAAGACAGGAATCCTATTATTATAATTCAAGATAGCTCTTGATAGCATAGTTGGTTCATTCAAGAATACAATTGGCTTACAAGGAGTAACACAGTCATCCTTTGTAATCAAAGTGATCATTTATATCCAAAATCTAGGAATCTATGCAAACCCAATCTGACTTCCAGTGGTGATTCTCAGAACCAAATTATCTATGGGAACTGATAAGGGTTATCAACATCACAGGATCTAGAATGACCAGGAGACAAACCTCTGGCATTTCCAAAGGAGGTTTCTAGTTTGTAATGGAAGGAGAAGATTCATCCCCAATGTGCACGGTACTATCTCAGGGGCTGAGGTCCTAGACTGGATAATAAGGGGGAAATGAGCTGAGCACTCACTCATCTCTTTCTGCTTCCTCACGATAGATATGACATAAGCAGCTTCTGTTTTTGCCATTGCTGTAGGGCACTGCCAGCCATTCATGCATGCCTGTTGGTTCTATTCCTCTAGAAAATCCCAACCGATGTATAACCAGACCCCCAACATCATATCGCACCCAGAGCTAACACCCTGATGGCTTCTGGCCCTTAACATTACTGGCTGACTTGGGAAGTCCCCAAGGCCATACTTATTATGCTCACGGGTTCCTTCCATTTAGCTTTAATCCCTCTGTATTTTATCTTTTGCAGTAGAAGCAGTAGTAGGGATTGAGCCTAGGGTCTTGGGCACATGAGGTAAGCACTCTGTCACTGAGCTTCTATTCCACAGCCCCCCCACCCCCCCCCATTCATTCCTGAATCCTGGACCGTGGGTTATCTGTGCTAAGACTCGGGTAGGAAAAGCTGCCATGTTCATGAAATAAGACAGATACGGGCCTTTAGAAAATATGATTGCCCTTGAAGGTCTTTTTGACTCCAAGAACTAACCACTAGTCTCTTCCACACCAAGGAAGGTCACATTCAGCTCCTGATTCCGGAGACACATTTTTTTTTTTAATTTCCATTTAGAATCCAGTTTTAAAAATAAACTTTACAGCTTCTCAAAGAATAGATGAATAACTAAAATCCACTGGCTAAAAATGCCCACATGAAAATTCATATAAAGGATACCACCAGTGATGGAGTAAGATTTAAATATATATATATATATATATATATATATATATATATATATGTCTCAAAATTAAATATCTTACATGGAAACAACCATGTTTTATTTGTGTCTTAGAATTTCCTCACTTCTACAGTAACAATTCGCTCTGCTTGATACAATATTGTTATTGTAGCTGATTAAAAACAGTAACAAATCACTGTAAGGGCATTCAGTCCAGGGCCAATTTTAGTGAGGTTGCTGATATAACGGCAGCTATTCTAATAAAGCTTTTTACCTCCCTATTTTAAGAGGAATGAGATGCTAACTATGTACTTAGCTCCCTCCTTGCAAAACCATCACCTATGAGAAACCAATCCGTTGCACATCTTAATCCCTGCTAACTGTATCACAGCAACACAGCTGTGTATTCCAGCAATGGAGGGGGGAAGGAGGGAGGCGAATACTCATTTTATTTTACCCAACAATACTCATGACGTCATCATCACACAAACACAGAAGTATGCCCTGATACAGGAAAAGACTTGGGGAAGAACTTTTAAAACGTGGGGAAACGTCCCTGCAGTGTAATCACGAGGGGGGAGGGAGGGGGAGTGTGCAACAGTCCTCAGTGTTTCTTGAGAACAGATGGAGGACATAAGTCTTGATTGCAGTTAGGATAAACCAGGCACCTCATATCATAAATAGAGATAGGGTTTTTTTCTTCCTGCTAAGGCTAATAGAACAATGTAATGTAAGCCATTTATAAATAAAGTCCATCTCCTGAAAGAGGTGTCTCTCTATGACTTCTCTTGAAAATAAGTAACACTGGATATGAGAAACTGAATTTGCATGTCCAGCTCTTGGAATCAGGGCAGATCACAGGGTCCCTTTCTTTTAAAATGGAAACCTCTTGTCTTGGGAAGTCAATTGGAAACTATTTAAATAACAGAGATTGAGACTTACTAGACATATGACATATGACCCAATCCCTGGAGCTTAGTAGGCAAGCTGGAACATCCCCACAGAAGGCACAATTCACTGGTGCGCATTCCCGTTGCAAGCAAAGGGTGGCAAGGAATAATCCTACAGCTTCATGTAATTCACCAATAGAAGGAATGACGAACTGAAAGAGAAATGAACTATCTATGATGGGAACGGATTTATAAGAACACGGTATCGCTGGGGATGCCTTAGGAGTCTTGCTAATTGAAAAGAAAAATCTCCTTCCTTTAGGAAGAAGAAGGGTATGGTGGTTCAGATGAGAAATGTCCCCCGTGGAACTGTTTGGGGGAGGTTATGGCATCTTTAGACTGTGCAGCCTGGTGGGAGGAAGTACGTCACTGAGGGTAAAATTCCCCACTTTTTCCCCTCTCCCTCTCCCTCCTCCTCCTCCCTTTCCTTCTCTCCCTCTCCCTCCTTAACCCCCACTCTGTGTTTGTGTGTGTCTGGACAAAATGTGACCAATCAACTTCCCACTCTGGCCATGCCTCACCTGCCATTATGGTCTCTTCCTCTAGAACTGGCAGCCAAAAGGAACTCTTTCCCTCTCACATTGTTTTGTTCATGGTGTTTTATCACAGCAACAGAAAAGGACCCAATACAGGCTATAAGTAAAGTGATCAATTCCTTTAGGATTCCGAGCCTGAAAATGGTGATAACCACAGAACGGGCAGAGTGACACAAGGTTGGATGCTATGTGGCAGGGTCGGGTGTGTCTCTCCCTTGACTCATAGATGGAAAATGTTATGGGAACAGGGAATAAGCTTAGAAGCAATCCTGCAACAGTAACATCTTATTTACATTAATTTTGGCCACTGTTCCAAGTGATGTGTAATTCTCATAGTGTTAGTACTGGAGTTGAATGTTTTAATAATGTGATCTTAACAATTCAGACTTGGAAGAAAACATCCTATAAATTGCTGCATAAAATGAAGTCAAGGCTCTAGCATCCACCAGGCAGGGAGCAGCCACATCTTTCTATGCAACAATCATATGTTAGATGCCTGCTTCACAAACCTGGACCTTCCCACGACAGTCGGAGTCAACACTTTTGGCCAACATTGACATCACAGGACATTTCTCCCACCCATCCTAGTTCCCAACTTGCCTCAGATTTTATTTTATTTTATTTTATTCTCTTTTGTGACTTTGGCCTTCTTTTCCCCTCAGCCCCAGAATACAAACATGCTAAAATTCCTGTTAAGAAATAAGAAAAGAAAAATGCTCAACTTCCTTTCTCTTCCTCCTCTTCCTTCCCCTCCCCAGTCCTTTGCTTCAAAGCCAGGAACACTAAAGAGACTGGGTTTGTTGCTTGTGTCCCTGCATATGCACTTGGTAAATGTCCCAACCCTCACCCCAAAACTTTTGGGAGGATCACTTGCCTTTAAATAAGGACATGTCTCTGCCCTTCCCTTGCTGATCCTTCAGCGCATCCATCATACACGGTTAATCCCTCTCCTTTCAGACTTGCCGTACTCATGACACCATGGTCCCTTGATCCTTATCCAACTCTCACACAGTTTCTGGGGCATCTTTGCAAGGATTAGAAAAAGCCAGTCCACCCCTAATCTATCCGTTTTCTCTGCCAGTCTTAAACACACCAATGAATTCCACTTTTACACATTTTCAGGACAAACAACTCTTGAATATGCATACCTGTGGCAGGACATCCTCTAGCCTTCCAGCTGACCTGTCTATCACTTAAGGGCTTCAAATATAAAAACACTCCATATCTACTTGGTATTTTCTTGTGCCAAGTATGTCATTAGATCTTGCCAATTCTACTGCTTGATACATTTAAATCCACTATGTCTCCTGCAGCATCCAGGATCACCTCCCCTGGACAACTGCAAGGATATTTAATCTTCTTTCTTGTTTTGTTTCTCTAGCCCCCTATGATTTAACCTCCCATGGTGATCTAACCTAAAACCATGGAACTCTTCTCTATTGTCAAGGATCTGAAGGGAGGGGGCCGACATCAAGATGCTCACTGAGCTCCACCAGCAAGTCTTCCATGGTTGACCAACAAAACTCCTAAAGAGTTGCTAGAAAACACCAGGCTAGTTCTCGTCTTTCCGTGTCCTGTTTTCACTGAATGGAATGGCCCTGTCCCTTCCCTAGCCACAAAGTGGACTCTTTCAGTCTCTCAGAAGTCTCCTCTTTCCTCATTCCCCGAAACACCCACACCCAACGCCCTCAGCAGGAAGTTGGCAGTCACCTCCTGTATGCCATCACCTCTGCACCTTGTACAACAGCTTTAACCACACTAACTTCTATCATCCAGGCATCAATGCTTGGACCTTGAACATCTTCAAGGTGGAGAGCGCACTATAACTAAACTCTTCATTCGGAAGTTCAATCAGGCTGGCTTACTACCAGTGAGTGTTCTGGCAAGATTGCTAAGTAAGAGAGGAATGAAGACATGTGACCATCGGGAGTAGAAAATGAACTAAACAATTGACTTAGCCACAAACACAAGTATTTAAACATAACTGTTTGGTTGGAATAATGGCCCATACCTCCAATCTTAGCACATAGGAGGCTGAGGAAGGAGGACATAAGTTTGAGGCCAGCCTGGGCTACACATCACCAGTACCAGTTCAGTGTGAGCAACATAGTAAGATTCTGTCTCAAAATTTAGAAATAAACAAAATGTCCTACCACTATTTCCTGACCAGTGTACTACCCAGAGTTCATGCATGTAAGTATTATATCACACAAGCAGCAAAGTGTTGGAAATACAGTCCTCAATATAGTTCCCAAGGTCACTGGCAACACAGTGCCTCCTTGTCAATCCTATCCATGCCATCTCCAGCCATCACGAGGGAGAAAGGGGGAATACATAAACAAGGAGGAGGAGGACTCTGGAAATGGCTGGGTTCTGTAGAAACCTCCTTACTCAGCACATCTCTTAATCCAGCTGTTCTTTTGTGGCAAATCACCTATATACCACACACACACACACACACACACACACGCACGCACAATTTGGCTCTAGATAAATTATCCCACCAACTGATACCTTAGCAAGCAACTTAAAACCTGCAGTGTCAGGCAAAGCTTTCATATCACATAAACAAGTGTTTATGGTACTAGAACTAGATATTATAAATAAAGTCTTATGTGATCTAAACAAAAGGTAAATGTTAATAACATCTTAGAATGGGAGGAGTATATTTCACCATACTGCAAAACCTTAAAACATAAAAGGTTAATGAAGGAATCCAAACAAATGCCTAAAACTACTTTATATTTAAAAGGAAGGAAGGAGGGACAGAGGGAGGGAGGTAAGGAGGGAGAGAGGGAGGGAAAAGAACACACAACCAGAAACACCCTTTGGATCTTAGATAAACTACTAATATCTTGAAAGTTGTGAAAACAAGAGCTATATTATTAAATGTATGGGCTAAACAAAAATAAACTGTTAAATGATAACCCCAATAGAAATTTTGATAAACACAAGAAATATATATGTAAAATACAAAAAGTCAATAAAACTAGAAAAAAATGTGCTTTTTGATTGATCAACAGCATCTAAATTTAAATGTAAATCTAAATTTAAATCTACAGGGCTATTTCTCCTAACCCACTGATTATTTTTATTAATTTATCCAATAAAATGAGGCGGTTCAGTGATACAGGGTTCCCTCCCTTCTCCTGGCTGTTCTAGCACCATCCATAAAGAATCAACCAAACACACTCTTTGACCTACCAATTCTGCTTCAAGATATTTACTGTGGGGAGATAATCAGCCATCTACTCAGGCATATCTATATGAGGGCATCATTACAGAACCAACTGTGAAACCAAAAGCAACAGGACAGACTGAGGATTATTTGGCAAATAAAAATATATTCCATGTGCTAGAGAAATAGCTTGGTGGTTCCAAGAATTTATTGCTCCTGTAGAGGACCTAGATTCAGTTCCCAGCACCCACATGGAGATTCAAAACTGTAACTGTAGTCCCAGGGGATATGTTATCCTCCTCTGACTTGCATGGACAATGCACATGTGTATATAACTCATGTAGCCACACACAGAGATACACATGAAAATAAACAGATTTTTTAAAAAAATATGCCTTTAGGGGATGAAATGTGCCCTACTGTAGACTTCTTTCCAGGAATATTAAAGAATAAATATTCTGAAAATCATTCTAACGTTAAAGCATCTGAACTTGCCGAGTAAACCTGCAAGCAGCTCTCCCTGTGCAGTTTTCAGCCAAGTTGGCAAAAGTATCTAGTCTCCATGGAAACAATATATGTCATCAGCTGAGGTAAAAAGAAGTCTGAATGTGGCCAATGTGAAGATCTCAACAACTGTTAGTCTGGTGTTTACAGGAAGAACTCAGAAGGACCATAGAATCAGATCAAAGATCCCTGCAACATCGGGACGTCAACAGGTGAACCAGAGACGTGAACACAGACTCGCATCACCAGAGTGAAGGTGCAAAAGTGTGACTGCCTCGGGACCTGGATGAAAGTTGCAAAATCTTCCACGGGAACTTATAGACAGGCAGGCACCTGCCACTGATTAATCAGAGACTGAAATTAATCCTATTCGTCTGGCCACCAAAAATTCAAAGGGAAAATTGAAACTGCAGTGCCCATGGGTTAAAACAGAAGCAAATGTATATTCTTTCCAAAGTGTTTTAAACCTAAGTACTCTATGCCCAGAGGGAAAGAAACACACAAACGTACACAGGCACGGGGTGGGGTCAGAGTCAGGAGGAAGGGCTGGGGGCTGGAGGAACACAAAACATTTGGAAACAAGCCAGCACATACTGAAGTCATCAAAACCAACAAATGCAAAGTCTATACGTACTGGAGTTGTCAGAATGGCTTATAAAATGATAATCCTTTAATAAGAGGACATTATTAAAAGGATGATAGATTTTTAAATTATTCCATTTTAAAAATTGGATGGTTGAGATGGCTCAAAAACATAAAGGTGCTTGCCAGGCCGGATGGCCTGAGTTTGATCCCCGAGGCAGTGTGGTGAAAATAAAGAGAGAAAGAACTCCAGCAGGTTGTCGTCTGACCTCTCTCTGAAAACACCATCACTCATAAGCACACTCCAATCCCCCCCAACACAGAAATATGTAAATAAATGTTAAAGAGTTGAAAATGATTTCAACTTTCCAGAAATGAAAACTCAAAAGAAAATAAAACACACAACAGAGAGCAGCTGAAGAAAGAATTAATACACTAGAGGTTTACTGGGAAGAAATTACACAGAGCAGTGAAAAGAATCCGAAAGGAAAGTTCAGATGCAGGAAGCATTGCAGCTGCATATGCAGCAGAGGATGGCCTTGTGGGACATCAATGGGAGGAGAGGCCCTTGGTCTTGAGAAGGCTCAACACCCCAGTGTAGGGGAATGCCAGGACATGGAAGGGGAAGTGGGTGGGTTGTTGGGGGGGGGGGATAGGATAGGGGGTTTTCAGAGGGGAAACCAGGAAAGGGGATAACATTTGAAATGTAAATAAAGAAAATATCTAAGCTGGGCGTGGTGGCGCACGCCTTTAAACCCAGCACTCGGGAGGCAGAGGCAGGTAGATTTCTGAGTTCGAGGCCAGCCTGGTCTACAGAGTGAGTTCCAGGACAGCCAGGGCTGCACAGAGAAACCCTGTCTCGAAAAACCAAAAAAAGAAAGAAAGAAAGAAAGAAAGAAAGAAAGAAAGAAAGAAAGAAAGAAAGAAAGAAAGAATCTAAAAACAAAACAAAACAAACAAAAAACCATACACAACTTTTGGTATAGGAAAAAAAAAAAGCCCAACCTATAGAAGTAATGAGTGTAAAGAAATAGGCCAAAACCAAAACATCCAGATTACATATCCAGATTACATGCATGGTGGCTCTTGCCTGAAATCCCAGCACTTGGGAAGCTGAAGAAGAAAAATTTCCATGAGTTTGAGCCAGTCTGGGATACATAGAATTCAAGGCTAGCCTGGGATGCAGAATGAGATATGTCTCAAAAAGGAAAAAAAAAAAAAAAAAGGAAAAGAAAAAAAAAGTCCCAGAATTGGAAGATGACAGGAGTCTACAGAATCAGAAAACAGAAACATTCAAAACAAAATAGAAACAAAACTGAATTTTCTAGACCACTGATTAACACAATACATTTGATATGCTCATCTGTGAGTGTGTGAGCATTCTTAAGCCTGGAACAACGTTCCTGCAGATCCCACAAACCAGCCTGGTAGTGCTAACAGTGTCTGTCTCTGGTGTCTGAGTTTTTCTCTTGCATTGGTATCTAGGGAGAGGGGAGGGGGTTGAGAGAACAAGAAAGCCAGTCAGGGATTCTTGATGTTAACACACATCTGGCATCAATTTTGACTCTTGGGGACCCAAGCAGTGGAAGCAAAAAGACCAGAAAACAAGGTAGGAACTGAGACCACCTGTCTTAAAGCACATAAAAATTTACAATCCCCAGCAATCACAGGGGCAAGGTCAACATTTTCTAAGGCCTTTCAAGACAGGGCAGAAGAACAAATATCATCAAGAATTGAGACAGAGCTGAAAATGTTTGCCTGCTGGTTCTCTTTTTTAATGACATCAAAAGTGCATCAGATATAAAACTTTTTGGTAAGATATCCTTGAACTTTCTGAAGGCCACAAATCACGATCACTAGTAGTAAAAACTCAGACCACAGGCAGAGCCCTTACCTGTGACCTTTAATACATATTATTATCTAATGATAGGAAAACTTCTCTGCCTCCTTGAGCTCACACAAAATATCATGGCTCACCCTCTTCTTCCAGAAGCAGACCTCTGAAGGCAGAGAGCAAGAGCACCAGAATTCAGAAGAAAGCTTAAATGTTTTCTATCCAGCCTTTGCCTGGTCTTTAAAGGGATTCTGGCCAAATTCAGAGGACACAACAGGGAAAGATCAGGCCATCAAAGATAGTCGGAAAGCACTTCACTCCTAGAAACATGGCAACCTGCAAAGAGTAAACTACAAAGGCAATGAGAACTATCCTGGCTTTATCATGTGTGCATAAGTGAGTGATGGGTGTGTCTGTGTTTGTTTTTAATGATCAATTGACTACAGTTTTACTAGACTTCTCCCAGCACTGGTTTCCTGTAGAGTGCTCTCAGCACAGTTTAGAAAATGGTATTGATCATAAAATTCAATACAGCATCTCTCACGACTGGAAAGGAAGCCCTAGAGTTGTTACTTAGTTCTTCCTCTTATCCAGTGTTTTAGTCCTAACAGAATCTGCTGTGGAGTCTCTAGTGAGAGACTTCAGTTACACTCACTACCTTCCAAAGCCAGTGGTGAATTCCTTGGGAAGGTCACATAGGACAAATTCTTAAGAAAAGTTCAAACCATGGTACCTAAAAAGCCCATCAAGGTGGTGAGGGGATGTAGCTCAGTGGAATGGTACTAGGATAATGGCCCTGGGTTCAATCTCCAATACCATAAAATTAATAATAATAATAATAATAATAAATACAAGCAGCTAGCAGCTCTCCTGGATCCAGGATCCAAACCAGATTGATCAAACCCTCCAGGCTTATCAGATGATGAAATCAAAGATGACCTTGAAGGTTCTCTTCTCCCCTCTTTCTCCCATCCCTACTTCTGCTTCACAACTGTTTCCAACTCCTTTTTGCTCCCACAGAATAATAGTATTTCTTCCCAAGAGTGTGTATATCTGGGTACTCAAACACATAGCCTCTTTTGAGTTCACAAAAGCAGACATGAAGTGACTAGGTATATACCTCATGCTTGTCACTGATGGGATGGCTGAGGGCTTAGTAGAGCCCTGGTGATCTTGTCGCTAGTCCAAATCTGTTGTCTAAAACAGGCTTCTAAGCCCTTCCAATCATGACCCCACTCGGCACACTGGTGTATAAAGTTGGTATAAAAAGTGATATATGGATAACAAATCATAAAGAATATACTTGTCAGTACAAGAATGCCTTTTTAAACAAAACACATAGTACAAAATGCAGGGCCATTTCAGAAAACATGGAAGAGTCTGTCTTTATCTCAAGCCAAAACTCACTAGATCATTTTGAAAGAAACTCAGGTTAGCAATTCAAACAGCAAAGTTAAAAACCCAGCATTCTGAAACAACAGAATAAATCCACACTGAGTAGTGCATGGGAAAACATTATAAGTTTGTTACCCGTGATGAAGCTACTGTGATTCCATAAGAGAACTTGGTATGTACAGAAAAAGAAAAAGGAAAACAAAACCCTACTACTGATATCCATAGCGTAATCTCCAATCTGAGCCGGGCTGTTTGAGGCGGCTCTGATGTCACTATGAAGCATGACAGCCCATGCCATGCAAACTGTGTGCTTGTAAAGCCAAGGCTGCAGGAGTTTGGGATGCATTTGGTTATTTGACCCCATAGAGGGCCATAATCCCCTGGGTAACAAGCTGGGTAAGAAGGTGGTATCTCAGATGTGGAAGGACGAGGGCAAGGCAGTGAACTGGATGAGGCATAAACTGCTAGAAATAAAAGCACCCATCATGACTGTTCTCTCACATGGGATCACTTCACTTTGTGACTAAAATTACAAGTGTGGAGGAATCTTGAGAGAAAGAGAGAGAGAGAGAGAGAGAGAGAGAGGGAGGAGAAGGAGGGCAAAAGAAGGAAGGAAACTCCAACCACAGAACAAAGAATTCCTCTACTACACTGGAAGCCAGTAGATTTGGCCTACAGCCTGCATTAATTCTAAAATGTCATCCTTTCAAGATTGACTTTCAAACATTTCTTGTATGAGCTTCATGTATTTAATATAGCCATCTCGCCAGATAAGTAAGTGCAAACTCAAAGCAGTTGATGGCTGCAACAACAACAACTATAACAATATGATAATATTAACAACAATGATAATAGTAACAACAATGATAATAATAGTAACAACTATAATAACAATGATAATAGCAAAAACAACTAGAACAACAAAAACAGCAATGATAACAGTAACAACAATGATAACAATAACAACTATAACAATAACAATAATAATAATAATCATAGACCATAAAGGGTCATTTTTCTATGTTACAGGATGAAGACTGGATCTCCTTCTTCCCACATGAAGATAGTATTCACATATCAAATACAAAATGTACTCATATAATCCTTTCTGTCTCTGGAGTCCTAGTTTTTAAACCTGCACTCAATACTTGAGTTCCAAATACAGATACAAACTTTAAACAAAACATCCAACCACAGAACTCATTCTGAAAGGCCCAGGACCAACCACCCCACAAGCAAAAGGTGAAATGCCAAACCTCAAATCGACAAATGTACTAACCATGCCCCTAACAGCCTGGTAAAAGATGAACCCAATTCATGTTACCTTTAAAATAACTGAAGCAACTCTTTCCTTTTCAGCCCTAATTGCCTATCATGGGACTTCAGAAGCCAGGCATGCGGCTGGAGACAGACACATGGTTTCTGACCATTGTATTCCTCGACCTTGAGTGAACCCAGTGAAACGTATTAATGGACTCCTAAGGCCTTCACAGAGCCCATAATCTGTCAAACATTTACAATTACAAGGGGATCAATAAAAACAGAATTGCCGAGCAGTTCCTTTCCAGTCCACTCTGGCCTTTGGATTTAAAAGAAAATGGAAAGAAGGAAAGCAGTGCCTCACCACCACCCCTAATAAAATTTTATTAAAAATCCTAAGACTGGAGGAGACTTTCAAGGTTGTCTAGTAAACTGTCCTTTTCTCCTCCAGTATTTCCTCAAGTGATCTTGTCACCCAGAATGTTCTGTGGTACCTCAAACTCCCCTATTCAAACTGAAGCTGAACATCCGCACCGCTGCTGACACTTGAATACACTGTCTCTGCCCTTGATCCCTCTATGCGCGGCTCACCTTAGTCCAACCTCAGATCTCCTGAGGCCCCAGCCTCAACGCATGCTCAGTCTTGAGCTCCCCTCTGCCTGCCCGCTATCTCCCACAGTCCTTTCTGCTAGTCTGCCCTTTGACACTACCATCGCGATTAAAATCTACCCTGCCGCTCTGTTTTCATTCATAACCACCAGAGACCCCATGGGAAGGAAAAAAAAACAGACAAGATAAGGCTGTCACTATGAATCAGTGCATTCTAATCCCAGCTGAGCCCTAAAGCTGTCATTTCCCTCAGCTCTCTCCATTCCATCACAGTGCCTCTTCCCTCCAAGAAAACCCCGTCTGCAGGTCCAGCACAGCGAAGGCAGCGGATGCTCTTCACAAAGCTCCACGGCACTACCTTCCTGCCTCCCTGCTATCACCCACCACAAGAATGATTTGGGATGTTTTTCTAAATCGCCTTCCTCTCCAGTCTATCCCAGGTGCTACCTCGGCCTCCAGACTGTCAAATGAGCTGAAACGAGGATCTCATCCGTGCTATTTTGCAAAAGCCTGCCACCTTGCAATGTATAAAGGAATTGATAACTGGGTATCATCGGCCAGGATAGCCTTACTCCTCTAGTGTGATCCTCCTGCCTCTGAGTCTTCAGCATGTTCTACCCTGGTCATAGGCTCACACTGTCCGAAGTGGGACTGCTGCTGGTAGCACACAGCGTGGCACAGAACTGGACCACAGGGAAAGGGTGCAGCGCTAAATTCTGATAGCTTGAACTTGCTTACATTCGGCAACTATCAAGCATACGATTTTGGGCAAAGAAGTATTTCTAGGCAATATCCTGAGCAGCCAGCCCATCACTCCCCAAGGAATGTGGAATATGCAGCAGCATCCCCCTCAGACTAAAGCCGCAGAGCTACTTGTCTCAACTGCCTCCCTTTGGCTCACAGTTGGCTTTCCTAAGATAAGCTTTGGCATCATGCCATAGACCTGTACTGAACAATGTGGCTCTTTCAAAACTCTACTGTTGGACTCACAATAGTGTCCTGAGTCAGGTATGGTGGCTCATCCCTATAATCTCAAGCCATGGGAGGCTGAGGCAGGAGGACTGCTGTCATTTTGAGGCCTTCTTGGGCTACTGTGTAAGACCTTGTCTCCAAAAAAATAGTGATGATGATGGTGGTGGTGATGATGATCATGATCATGATGATGAATTGTGTTTAGAGACACTGCCCACTACTTTAAACTGTCTACGGTTTGACAAACCACAGAGACTATCATGTCTCCTCCTCATACCATGAAGAGGCACATCCATTGGTCATTCATGTTCATGGGCTCTCTGGGCCATACTGATTGTCCTGTCTCTGTGTCAGCTACCTGGAAGGTTAGGTCAAATGTTTGGTCCTTTTCTAATGGATGGGCTGGGCCCTGAGATAGACTCTCAGTGTTCATCTCTGCTTAAATTTACATGTGAACTTCCTCGCTCCTCCTTCCCTTCTTATATCCATTAAACTTTATTACATTCAGTAGTAAGATACACACATGACTAATTTCAAATAGCTCAAGTATTGAGCCAATCTTCATTGAGCTCTCTCCCATTGTTTTTGAGTTCATGAAGAGAGCCTATTTTATCAACTTTGTTTCTCCAAGGATCACATTCTGGATGTCAAGTGTGTGTTTCCTGTGACTACTCCTGATAACGGATGAAATGAGGAAGTACTTTTAACAAAGCTCAATGTAAGCCCTGACATCACTGTCTCCCGGAGGGAAATGACATGAAGCACGCTAACATGGAGAATAGGCAGCAAACAGAGTGGGTCCAAACAGGCTTGGTGTAACCCCTTGAGTGTTTAATCTAGGATATTTGTCCCAATTTTAAGCATCCAATCCATTTATGTCACAGAAAAGCACTCACGAGGAATATTTCACCATTATCTGATAAATGAATCCAGCTAGATACTAATTTCATATGGCTGATCAAAGTCAGTGAGTTCAAAGGGCAAGAGGCCAAAGGCCAGCTGGAGATGTTCTCAGGTAGCGTGCAGGTCAGTAGGGTACCACAGCAGAGCAGTGAGGTAGAGGTACCTTCCCTTCCATGCCACTCAGACTCTAACAAAATGTCCTGTCATTCCGATCATTTTCCACATTCTAGGGGCACATTTTGCTCACACTGATGTCTGTTTCCACTCTGGCCGTGCCATCTGAAGTATGAAGTGTAAGCACTGTCTTGGATATCAGTTTCATCGTCACTGATACTGGCTGGTAAAAACCGTCTTTCGTGGTTTAAGACAGCCAATTCTGTCTCCAGGAACACACTCTGAAGAAATCACCTCAGAAGTTATAAAAAAAATGGCTCAGTCAAGAAATTGTTCCTCTTGCCAGCACAAGGACACACACAAACACATCAAAGAGATATGGGAATATCTGTGCTCCCTGCAGGAATGAACAGCCACTGAGTCTAAGTAGAGCCCCTTCCCAGCTATGTCACTGAGCTGAGGGGGCAGGAGGGCAATGCCTGTGCCTAGCAAAGATTTCAACAAGGAAAATATTAGCAGAAAACATCCTAAAAACTTGGTGATGGCGCTCTCTCAATAAGAAGGATTATGATTTCCCCTCTTCTCATTATACTCTTTTACCTTCTACAGAGTTTAAAAGTTCAAGGGTATTTTGTGCACATATAAACCAAGTGCTATTGCTCTCAGCTTAGTGTGACTCCAGCTGTGTGGAGTATAAAACAACGACACAGAAAGCTGTGGGGAAAGTCTTCTGTAAGATAGTAAAGAAATGGAAAGTTCTACTCCCTTCCAATAGGAAGATGATGGATGTCTTCACTAGGGTTAGGACCGCTGTGATGAAACTAGCCATGACCAAAGCAACTGGGAGAAGGAAGGGTTAATTTGGCTTCTGCCAAATTCATCATCACCGATCATCACCCAAGGAAGACAGCACAGGAACTCAAAAACAGGCAGAAGCCTGGAGGCAGGAGCTGATGCAGAGACCATGGAGGGATGCTGCTCACTGGCTTGCTCCCTGTGGCTTGCTCAGCCTGCTTTCTTGGAGAACCCAGGACCACTAGCCCAGGGATGGGAGCACCAACAATAGGCTAGCCCTCCCATGTCAACTACTAATTAAGAAAATGCCCTGCAGGCTTGTCAACAGCCTGATTTTAAGGAGCCATTTTCCCAGTTAAGGTTCCCTTCTCTCTGATGGCCCTAGTTGGGTCGAGCTGACATAAAACTAGTCAGTACAGTGGTTAAATGAAGTTATTGAGCAATTTAATGGCTTATTATCATTCAATTCCAAACATGTTACCATGTACAACAGTGGCTTAAAATATGGCCCATAGAAACAAAACGCATTCATCGTCTCTAAAAAGAAGCAGACCATAAAATCAGCCATAATGGAGACAGGCCATAAAAGGAAGGGGGAAAACACCAGGTTAAATGAAAATTCTATTCATTATGAAACTGCAAATATAAGGGTTTGTTATTTATATAGTATATAGTTTCAGAAACATTTACTATCTTGAGCAGTTTTTCACAGGAAAGCAAACAATTTCAAAGCCGAGGAACACTGTTTACACACCTGAAGTGTGTTTAGTGAAAAATGTACTCATTAGGTTATTTTGTCATTAACATGGGATGAAAAGAAGGAAAAAGGAGAGGTAGAGAAGTGGCGTGCATTCTTCATGTGTGAGGACAAGTTCAAAGCCAGCTACCAGCAGCTGACATGACGACTACTAGCCAGAATTAATACTCTTCCTTCCAGTCAAAACCATATGCTGGTCACCTTAGCCTACCATAACATATTGTCACTGATTATGGGGACTGAGTAACATGTCTTTTTTGCAAAGATCCAGCTGGAGATTGGAGATCAGGGTACAGTGTGGCTACTTGAGCTGCTGGCTCTGTTGTGGGCTTTGATCGCATCTTCCTTGTGTAAGCACAGCCTTTCCTCAGGATACCTGCATGGAGAGAGCTCCCTGTTCCTAAAAGACCACCAATCCTATTGGACTGAAGCACCACTCGCATGATCTCTCTTAAGGTCATCTAGCCAATAAGGCCTACTCCCAAACACTGATACTTTGGAGGCTAGCGCTTCAATCATCTTGGTCTGTGGGGAAACCCTAGCCATACCAAAGGCTGAATACATTTTACTACATATACATCAGTGCTGCAGTAACCTGTCAGAGCATGAAAGCTCCGATTCCTACTCCTAGGAAAGTGTTACTCATTCCTATGAGCATTTGAGATCTGTGGCTCTCTGCTTAGACATAGCCAAATGCTTTATAGCTAGGGCTTTCCTGCGCATCCACTGCTGAACACCTGCTTCGGTGCCGAGATGACCTGGAATGGAGCACTTACCTGTTGCTTCCAATTCTAAAAACAACTTCTTTCAGGGAAGCTTTAGTCGTTCATTGCTTTTCCGACACAGAGGGCCTTTCTCAGAATCTTCACAGTGCATGGGAGGGCTTTGTGTTCTTCCTGGCACTGTCTTCTGTAAGCCTCAACTAACCACATGACTCCACCCCCTCTTGGACCAACCTACCTCAGGTATTAGCCTGAAGCAATACCCATGCCTGCTACCTGCCTGAACCAATGCCTCATCTTATCCCTAAACACTGCCTCTACCTGTGTTCCAGATTGAGAGCCTGGATATCTATCTGGTTTCCATGTATCAGTCAACCTAAGAATCCACGAGTAAACTGGGGGATACATGCTGATGAATCAGCCCCAAACACTATGTTAAATCCTCAGTTGCCTGAGCTCCAGATAAATATTGACTATAAATGAGAAATTGGGTAGACTTTAAAAATAAAAGGCATGGCTATTTCTCCTTCAATTTCTAAATAACTAAAGAGAGAATAGAATAGAATAGAATAGAATAGAATAGAATAGAATAGAATAGAATAGAATGTTGCAATGTAGGAATATAGAAGACTGAATGATTTGGATAACAAGAATGACATTTAGGCACATTTAAATCAGTTGATTTAACACATTGGTAAGAAAGGTTACACTGGTGTGGGAAATGGTGGCCAAGGGCTAGCAAGTAATAGATGTGATTTGGCTAAGCTTTGCAGACCCGGTAGGCAGCAGAGTGACCATAGTTAATACTATCTTATAAGTGGGCATAGAAGTACATGTCTGTCATACCAGCACCCAGGAGGTAGAGGCAGGAGAATCAGGAGTTCAAGGTCATCCTTCCCTGAATAGTGAGTTCAAGATAACCTAAATGGTAGACAGCCAGGTCTTTACAATTGAGGAGCAAACTAAAAGCACAGAGCTGCCAGACTTGAAACTTGAGGAATGACTTGTGCAAACTGGGCTCTGAGTCCTCTAAGATGAGAAGGGCCTGGAAAGGCTGGAGCAGGGCCTTTGGACAGCACTGGGCAGGTGGTTCTTGGGTCTTGGTTTCCTGCCTCTCAGTCTCAAACTTGTTTTATAGATTTCTAGTGTATCATATTTTAATTCTTCAAACAGCTTTTTTAAAGTGGTAAAATTTTACCATGGCAAAACAATTTAAATTTAAAATGAGCATCCTAGCAAATTGATAATTTCTTGCACAATGAAAATCACCAAGAAGCTATACAATAGCCAACCATCTGGTCTTCACTAATCAAAACCTTAACTTTGCTACTCGAATTTCATACAGATGATGGGCAGTTATTAAATTGGTAACTACTCTATACAGTGGTGTTTTTAGTCCAAACAAGTTTACTTGTACCACATGGCTACGTAAAGCTTTGTCGAACTTCTAATGAGCAAGCCATAAATATATGCTCGCTATTAATTAGCAATATTCTAAAGGGTCATCATGCAAAACTGTTTCAACAAACGCACTCATCTAAAAAAAAAAAACCCTAAAGTCATTTATACTCCTTTATGAAATTTTCTAAGTAAGAGGGGGGTGGGAAATTACACACACACACACACACACACACACACACACACACACGCACACACACAAAGCCAACTCATCAAAGATTGCCTTTCCTGATTCATGTCTTCTTCGTCTGTGCAATCCCACACATATGTGGCATATGTGGCTGATTAACCCGTTGCAGAGGCAAGCCATCTCATTCTGCAAACACAGCACTTCCTCAGGAACTCCTGAATCACTCCGACGTCAAATGAGGTCCTGTACTCAGTCACTTATGTGCCTACCATCAGAGCACTGATTCTATCTTCATTTCTACACTATGATCAGGTGGCTGACATCCTCCTTCCCACGAGACTCTAGGCCTCCTGCCTCCAGAGATGATGATCTCTTTCCTCGCCAGCCCCATTACAACTAATTATAGTAATACACACAGAATTGCTGCACACCATGACAATACAGAAACCTAATATTCATGTAGGCAATAGGTGATCTTACCAATCACCAATCAAAAACACTCGAGGGGAAGGAGCCACATCTCACCTGAATGTGTACAAGCTTATTTTCCTTACCACTATTGCCAAAGCAGCTCAATATATCAAGTGTTTGCAGAGAATTGATTTATATAGACTGTCGGGTCATTTAAGTAGTCTAGAGTTGGTCTAAAGTACACAAGGAGATGGACCTCTTGGTATGCACAATGCCTCCATTTACATAAAGGACTTGAGCACCCATGCACTTTGGTATCCCACTCCTGAAATAAATCCTCAGTACCAAAGCATGATTGGACTTTAAAAATCTCTGCAGAATGAGACCGAATATAAGGCTTCTTTGGAAAAAGTTATAAAGTGAAAAGCATTAATAAAAAAAAAGGAATAGAAATAGAGCAAGAAAAGAAGATGCAAAATTCTTTGATAGATGCCAGAGTAAGATGGAAAATTATTATTTGAACATTGACTGTGTGAAGAGAGAAACTTACGAGCATACAGTAGCCAACAAAACTGAAAACCAGATGTGTTCACATCACCATGCTGCAGATGCACGGAACAAACAAGACAGGCAAATAGACAAAAGTAAAAGGAAGGAAAGGCCAAGAGGGACCTCAGAAAGAACCATATGAAAATGCCTCTCTTCACAGGTTAAGATCATGTGCAAGCCATTTCACGTGATTCAACCCATCAGTACCGGCAACCATAATGACGTGCCTTCAGTACGCTCCCAGACAACTGAAAAGTCATCACTGAAGATGTGTGAGTATGTGTATCGTTTCTGCACAGGCAGAAAAGGAGCTTAAAGACACTGTGTGCTTCATAAGAGGCCACACAACTGTGGGCTGGTGGAGGAAGCTTCAGAATGTGCTCTGCCTTTATAGTTATTATAAAACCTTTCATTAAAAACCAGAGAAAATACAAGAGTAAGAATTAACATCAAGGACTAGGGAAATGTCTCAGTGAGTAGGAATACTTGCTGTACAGTCATGAAGATCTGAGTTCAAATCCCCAGTACCCACATAAAAAGCTGGAGACAGCTGCTTATGCCTGTAACCCCTGCGTTGTGGAGCAGAGACTGGTGTATCTTGGGAACCCATAAGTCATCCAAGCAGGGCAAAATGGCAAACTTCCACTTCAGTGAGAAACTGTGTCTCCCTGGACTTAGGTAGATAGTGACAGAGAAGACAGCTAATTCCTCCTCTGGCTTCTAGCTATTCACAGGCACATACAAGCTGTCATGCACATGAACCATAAACACACACACCCCACACAAAGAATTAACATTAAATGTATCCATTATAACCATAAAACCAATGTTCCCTAATTATCTTGGAACAAAATCCAGTTCAATCTTGCCTTCAGGCAAACATATGATAAAATAGCATGCCAAGTTTAAAATCAGACATTTAGATGAAGTCATTTCAAGCATAGACAAACAACAATAAGAATTAGCAACATTAATTTGAACAGAAGGTAGAAAGTTCCTGATGTGGAGGATTGTTTCACACTGTATCTCACATTGTGTATTTAACACAAAAATTGTTAGAAAATAGTTGGCATTTGAGACAGACAGACAGAAGACCACCTCAGAGGAACACTAAGGGGCCGTTATTGGTATATAACAGCTCAAGTAGGCTAATAGAATCTAGAGTTTATGAATATTAGTACTGTGGATAGACTAATAAAGATGTATTGTGGATATCACCCAGAGAAAACCAAGCTCCTTTTAAGCATTCGGGAAGTAGAAATCCTAGGCCACAAGAAGTAAAAACTATAAAATCTACTTTCACTTATAGGAAGCAACAGAATTTACCATGGGAAGTTCACATGCATAAGTGTCTACTGTGTGCTTAAATCCCCACTTTCAAAGGGAAAATCCCTTGTCGCTCAAGAATGAGCAAAAATTAAAATAAAATTACTGTTGATAATTTCGAAATTATTGAAGATGAAGCTCTGATCATCAAATATACTAATAAACATGGTAAATGTCTAGTTTTACATAATTTTGTCATTTAAAGCAAATGACATCCTTTCAACTCAAGAAAATGAAAAAATGTGAGTTCCATTTTCCTTTTCTGGAACCAACCTTCTTGGCCTCCAACCTCCCCTTCCTCTCCCAGCCCAAATGTCAGTCAGTTAACTCAGCCAACCCTTCAAGTCCCAGACACATTTCCTCCATCTCAGAGGAATGTCTGCCCTGCCTCTTCCTCTGAGCTTTTCCACACCAACACATGAGCTCCCAAAGGCCATCTCCTCCTTTGCTGGTAAATATCATGAAGTCAGGCTCTATCTTACTTATTCTAGCACGCTCAATGACCACAAATGCATTTTTTATTCATTCATTCAGGTATTTATCATAATTAAACTCATTCAATGTTTTATTCAAAAATCGTTTCCGCCATGTGTAGTGTATTGTACTAGGCATGGGGAGAACAGCAGAAAACAAAATGAGAATTCTTTTCTTAAGTATTTTTCCTCAGCTAAGAAGTCAGAAATACGAGGAAGAAGGGACCACGAATCAAGCTTGACACAGGAAAGATCACTCCATCTTACAGGCAGGCAGTGAGGGAAGGTCTCACTAAGAGGGTGGTGACCTTTGGGACAAGACTTGGAGAGAGCAAGAATTTAGATACCTGGGGTGAAAAAGTTCTAGGCAGAGTCAACAGACAGCCCCGGAAGCCACAGTCCTTGTGCAGATAAGCTCAGGTGTAGCGATGGCTTTAAGTAGGGATAAATAACTCAGGGGCGTATAGCAATGGGCAGAGAAGCACAAGCCCCAGAGATGGAAAAGAAGCAGGCAGAGATATGAGGTAATGATTAAAAGCATATCACATGTAGTGACTATCACCCCATCATTAGAAAGTTAATATGAAATATTTTAATGGATTGTGCAAACAGTTTAGCTACAAAGCAAAATGTTAGTAAATATTCAGGAGGCCCTAATATTTTAAGAGCTGCAGGAAATTATTCCAAAACGCAATAAGGAAGTCTGGTTTTGATTTGGGTTTGGGAGACCATTCAGCCCAGGTTGGGTTCAAATTTGCCATACAACTGAAGATGATGTTGAGTCCCCCACCCCCACCCCCACCCCCAACTCCACCCCCATCCTCCTGCTTCCGCCTCCCAAGGGCCAGAATTATAGATGAAATCCACCATGCCCAGCGTCAGGAAGACACTACGGAGTATTGAGACTACAGATGAATCTCCTGTCCGTCCCAGCCATTCCAGTGTGCACTGTTCTCACTACAGGGTGAAATAAGCATGGAGAATTTTAACACAAGATTTGATAATCATAAACAGGAAGTGATCCCAGCCCATGTAAACAACAGGGGTGGGCCAACTCCTACTGCTTACCTCAATAGAGCACTTAAAGTTCAGAATGGCCAGTAGACTTTTCTGGAACCTCCACAAGAGCCTGTTGGAGTTTGTCAGAGTGCTCCTAAGGCTCCTCGGATTTCCAACTTCCTCTAAGGATTCAGTTTACCCTTTATTAGTCATGACAACAATGGAAGTCCCACAGCAAGTTCCACAGCTAATTAAAACTGTCTTTGTTTCTCCCTTTGCCCTCCAATCACCACTAATCCTCCCAACAAGTTTAAGAATATTTTTCAGACAATTGTAATTGGAAAGGATTGTTGGGGGGGGGCAAGTTTGGCGTAGGGGTTCTGTTCACCACTCAGGATAGCATGCCAAAATCCACACCATTTCCTGTTTGGGGTTTGGGCCTGCAGCTGACAGTAGGGCCTCACACAAGATGAGGCAAATGCTCTACCACAGATCCTCTTTTAACTTTCTATTGTGAGACTCTCTCTAGGTCTGAACTCACTGTTATCGTTTGAACTTTCTCCCACAATTAGAAATTTAATATGAAATGGTTTCTGAATTCCAGGGCCTCAGAAGGCCCTGAACTTGTGATCCTCCTGTCTAAGCCTCCCAGCTGCTAAGAGTGCAGGCCTAAGCCACCAGACCCACACCTACTGTTTCTTCTGCATCAACCCAGAAACATCCCATCGAGACAAGCCATAGAGGATTCTCAAGGAATGCCTGGTTGAGTTCAGTTCTCCACTAGAGAAAAACACCTAAAGACCAAATTATATTTTGTCCCCGTTAAACTGCTACTGTAGATTTTCTTTTCCAGACAGTCTCTCGTAGGCCAGGCTGACCTTGAACTCTCAGAAATCCTCCTCCTTCAACCTTACACACATCACCATATCTAAGTTTATGCGATGCCAGGAACCAAACTCAGGGCTTCGGGTGTGCTAGGCAAGCACTTTACCAGCTGAGCCACTGCCAGCCTTGAATAGATCCTTCTGCTCTCAAAGAGATCACTCACCACATACATTTCGATGGCACTTACGTACAGTGATGCTCTGTGTGTGTTGTAAGTACCCCTAAACACCGCAAGCTCTATCTTCAAAGGTAAGCTTCGAGCTCAGATTTCTAGGCACCAAGAGGACACCTCTGCCTGTGTAGTTGAAGTCATGTCTAGAACTAACAACCCCCATTGCAACTATCTCACACCCTGGTGCCCCATCTGGTAATGACATCATAAAGGCCATTTTAGTTCCATTCAAGACTGGCCCCATGCACACTGGCATGATTTGCCAGAAGCTATATATCCCAGGCATCTTCCCCCAGCTCTTACATTCCTTCTGGGCTTTCTTTCTGACCCTTAGGCATGGCCTTGACACCAGCATTCAGCTGCTGTACCAATTAGTCAACTACTTCAGGGCAGGCGGGACTTGCCCTCCACCCTCCTGAGTGTGTGGAGTACTCCGTGTAAACTTTGGTTTGCAGTATTTATCACTGGCTCCCTCATCTGAATCATCTGTGGCCGTGTCTTTCCATGTTTATAATCTAACGGAGAGCAAGACCCGTGCTTTTTGGGCTGCTGTTTAATTTTTCTTTCTAAGTGTTCTCAGGCACGCACGAGGACCCGGAGTCCTCTAGGATATCAGCTGCTTCAAAGTTAACTGACAGGCTCTCAGATAGAAAGAAAGAAAGAAAGAAAGAAAGAAAGAAAGAAAGAAAGAAAGAAAGAAAGAAAGGCCTTTGAAAGAGGATGTTGCTGAATCTGAAGAAGTCAGTCAGCCCGCCCTGACCTTTGAACCTTTGTGTCTGTGTCTACTCAGTGAGGAAGCCAAGGGCTTCTCTGTGGATCTGCAGTAAAGAGTAGGGCAGAATGAAGGCTTCCTTTTCTCAACATGACAATAATCCTTCTCCCAACAAAACACAGTCCAAGGAGGCCAACAACCCCTTGACAAAAGGCAATTCTGCTTTAGCTGAGCCGGATTGCTCCATTAAGAGAATGAGCCACCCTTATCATTCCCTGATTAGACTTCCAAGGAGGTGGGGGAGGGAGTCTTTGTTTAGTGCTCCCACAGGGCAACCTGCCTATAATGAATAACTCCACCTGTCTCCTCCATTCCACAAGTGGTCCCAGGCCTTCCCCGGTGCCTCATTTTCTACCTAACAAAAAGGCTCACAGATGCTTCACACGTGTTCCCAAATGCCCACCCCACCCCCCCTTTCTTGAGACCCAGGGGCAGCAGAGCCCTTGTGGAAAGAACACGCCCTGCAATGGCATTATTCATTTTGACTGTCACACAGCTGGAAATGGTTTTCTGTTTCCCCTTTCACAAGAGTCATTCGAGTCACTGACAAGAACTCTCTATTGGATGAAGTCAGGCTGTGTTTAAAAAGAGCCTGTGCAGGCTCTTCTCTCCCTTCTGCTTGTCACTTTTGATGGCAACCTTGGGTACAGCCTGGCTAAGACAAGGAGGAACAGAGATGACTAGAGACATGCTGGCACGACTGCACACAAATATATAAAAATATGGCCATGCGTGCAAGCAAACACAGTGTTCTAGGCCTGGGTAATCAAAGGCCGAGAATAGAAGGTTTTAGAACAAACTGACGACAACTTGGTTACCTCAGATAAGCAGCTGACGTGGCAGAAGTTTCGTCTCTTACTGTAGACATCTGTGTACTGTTTGGGTCACTACAAAAAAAAAAATCTACTTTTACAAATGGATACAGTGCTGGATGCTTGACCTGAAAAGTCAAACGCCAAACTCTGAATTTCCTAGGAAGAAGCCATAAACTGGGCAGAGAAACTCACAAGCTGGGTCCAAAGCAGGAATATCCAGAAGGAAATGGAAGCAAGCCAAGGCTACAGACAAGACGCGGTTGGGTCTGGCACTACATCGCTCCAACTCTCAGTTAAATCTTGGTGAACTGTCTTATGTTTATAAAATGAAGGCCTGAATACTAGGTTCTGACTCCTTCACTGAGGGGAAACACTGAGGACTTTGTAGGTGCTGAAAAATGGAAGAAAAACTCAAAAGTTGAAGAGAGAGAGAACGAGAGAGAAAGAGATCATGATAGAATACCATCTCCATGACAGGAGAGGCCTTGCACAGCTTGTTTCCAACTGTTCCCCAAGTGTGGATGGACATTTAACAAACGCCGACTGAACATAAAATGGATGAATGAATGAGTGAATGAATGAGCAAGCTATAGATGGGATTAGATGGAGGGCCCGTGAGAATAGACACTAGACTTGAGAAGCAGATCATATCACACATGGTCCTGTTGCACAGATATAAAAAGAAAAGCCCTTTGACTTACCGAGCCCAGCAGAGCCAGCTCTAGAGACCTCCTGACTCTGCTAGCTTGATCCCTTTTGTTCACCAGGCTTGGTTTATCTCCTCTGGTCCTTCCCTCATCTAATCTCCTACGGTTCCTTACAGACCTTCCGTATCTCCACTTCCAGTGCCTTGACCCTCGACTTAGAAGGCCAGGTCCCTGCCCCTTTGCCTTTGATGTCCCAATAGGACCAGGACTCCATCATTCAGAACCCTCACTGGCTTCTCTGTTAGGGGTGGAGGGAGCCTGAATTGTTCATTTATGTCTATCCCTGGTACTTAGCTTGAGGCCTGAATGCACTGACAGTCAGTTACATACTACTGGGCTTAAGCAGATCTTGCCATCACTGCCTGGCATCCATCTCCCTCCAAAAAGCCAGGACTATCCTTTACTGGGACAGAAATTCACTAAAGAGTTAGGAGAATCACTGGAAGGCAGGGTGATGACCAGAGTACTAACCTAGGCCATTGTTTCAAATTTATATAATAATAAACAAACAAACAAAAAAACAAACAAACTGCAGGTGTGGTAGTAATTCATCCAAACACTTGGGATGTTGAGGCAGGAATGGTTTGCTGTGAGTCAGAAGCCAGGCAGGGTTTCATAGTTCAGGCTAGCCTGGGCTACAGTGTAAGATGCTGTCACAAAGGGCAGGAAACAGGAAGCGCTGGAGAAATGGAAAGGGAGGGTAGCAAGCTTGTTGAGGAAAATGGGCGCCAGGAGCAGCCCTCTCTGAAGCTTGCATCTCTGAAGGCACAGGCACGCAGAACGTCCATACCAGACAAGATATCCTTTAAATGACAGTTACAACCTAAGCAGAGACCCAAAGCCACATGCTCCCAGACCAGCTTTCTTCTTTAGAGGAAGAGACTAGTTTTGAAGGTATTTTCCTTTATTTCTCTGCTACCACAAGCACACCCCTGGCTCCCCGCTCGGGCTTGTACATGTTTGTTTTAGCACCGAACTAAAGTCAAGAGTCTGCCCTGTCATTATATCACTTTTTTAAACAGTACCACAAAAAGAAAATAAATTATAACCTAAATCTGTGGGTGCATTAAAATAGTCCCCTTTCACTTTTCAGAAGCTGGGGGAGGGGAAACCCTGACTTTTACATTAACATCAGGGCTAGAGCTTCCTTAGCACTGGTGGGGTGGCAGAAGAGAATGTCCAAGTATTAATACGATTGCCTGGGCCCGGTGTAGCAAGCTGGTAATGTAAGAACAAACTCTCCACTGAAATCGCACTAGCTTACCAAGACAAAACACCAAGACATTGCAATACAATTCACCACTCACTAAAAAGTAACTTTTTGAGAAACTCTAAAATAAACTACATCAGCCTTGGACTTCTTCAAATTAATTAACTAGTTGTTTTTTTTTTTTTTTTTTTTAATCATGCTAAACTGAAATCCCCATACCTTGCAAAGGTTTTTTTTTTAAAGTAAATAAACAAATTAATTGAAAGCAACTAAGAGGATCGTGCATTTAAATTGTATCCAGCAGATAATAAAATTCTGACTAATCTCTTTTAATGATCTGTCCTCTTAGACTCTCTAAACTCAGGGCTCATTCAAAGTCGTTAGCCAAGTCAGCTTGACATGCAGCTGAAAGCTCATGTATTCTCACCAGTCACACAAAGGCAGAGGGCGGTAGAGAGTCCTCCAGGGGTTCCTCCAAGATTCCCCCTCAGACAGATGGAGCTGCTTCAGAGATGAAATAAAATAAAATAAAATAAAATAAAATAAAATAAAATAAAATCAGTACTTACTGCACTCCAAGACCGAGCAAGGAACTTCTAATAGAGTATTGGAAGTTAAACTCTATAAAGGAGTCTTAGAGATCTATCCCCCCAACCCCCAGCCCCACCCCCGTCCTTTAAAAGATGTATTAACTCTATTTCTGCACTAATATCAACCCTCTCTGGTCTGTACTACACATATTCCGCTCTGTGATTAAGATACTATGTACAATATAAACAGGGTCAAGCCCTCCAGTCGTGGAGAAGAGTCATGTTTAAGTTAGCATTAGCCAGCAGGCTACCCCCAAACGGAAGATGAAAACACCTCCATGGACAGCGTTCTGTGTGCAGAGTAACTCTAACACGTGTGCTCAAGGTCCCACAAGGCCCCACGAAGCCCCACGAGGCCCCACGAGGCCCCACGAGGCCCTGTGCAACCCATGAGCCTCCTCCATTTTTACAAAATTAAATTTCCCAAAAGGAAGCTATCGTTTGGAAAGGGCAAGGGGGTTAGAAATGACACACGGATTGTTCTAGAAGCTTTAAATAATAACATTAAATAAATTGACGATGGTGCCATACAACTTATTAGCCATGCTTTTACAGAAGAACAGAGAACACACATTCAACTATCCCTCAAACATCTGACCTCTGTTCTGCTGCTAACTGGTGTGACTGGGGGTTGGGGTGGGAATCTTGGGCATCTTGGGGTTAAATAATGGCAAGCCATAACTCCTCAAAGTAACATCCAGGTCTTCTCCATCACCACCAAGGATCATGACAAGCACCACTGAAAGGTCCTCACTGTTCCCATCCATCTTTAACCCAAGCTGTTTGTCTCTCTACCACAGTTGGGATTTCAGGTTCTGCTCCCAGCCTGCCAAGATCCTCAAGACCCCTCTGTCTGTCAGCACGTAGTGATGACGCAGTGTGGCACAAAGACTCTTCACGCTCTACACCACAGCTATCTGTTTCCCACCTTCTGCACGTCAGCGTTGGCTAAACCCTCCTCTTCATTTTCTTTGCATCTGTTACGACAAGAATTCAATGATTGCTTGCTGAACTGAATTTGTCCCCTTCTCTCCCAACACTCTACCACATCCCTAAGAGATACTTAGACACTGACACAATAGAGCCTTTCAAATTATCATCCTTTGCAAAAAGTAAGAAACCAGACCGAAAGTAAGATGCTGACTTAGTTAGCAAAGCTTGAGCTGACTTATGGGTCGGTTTTATGATGTTATACCTCACCTTCAAAGTAAATCCCGTTTCTCACATGGGCAGGTCTGATGGTACCAAGGAAGAGAGGAAGGGAAGAAGGGAAAAGAGGATGTGAGGGAAAGGAAGGAAAGAAAGAGGAGCAGAGGGAAGAGGAAGGCAAGAAGAGAGAAAGGAAGGAAAAGAGAGGCAAGGAGCGAGAGGTAGAGATGCAAGGAGGAGGGAGGGGAGGAAGGGAGGGAAGAGAGCAGTTCAGGAGGAGGAGGGAGAGGAGGAAGGGAGGGAAGAGAGCAGTTCAGAAGGAGGAGGGAGGGGAGGAAGGGAGGGAAGAGAGCAGTTCAGGAGGAGGAGGGAGGGGAGGAAGGGAGGGAAGAGAGCAGTTTAGGAGGAGGAGGGGGTAGGGGAGGAAAGGATGGAAGGCAGGACTACGGGTGGGTGGCCACACATTAAGCACAGACATTAAAAACTTGACCTTAAACTAAACTTCTAAAGACATTATGAGTCAAATACTTGTAACTTCCCACTGAAATCAGCATGGTGTGTTCTGTTCCAAGCACAATTTTTTTTTTACCGTGTCTGAAGCCATCCCTTTTCCTAAAAAATCAGAAATTCCAGACCGAATGTTATTATGTCCTCAAAGACTCGGCAACCAGGATTAATTCTTCTCCTGGATGTCCCACTAGATCAAACAACAGATTCTGTAAAAAACCAACATCTATGATAGAATCTGAAAAACAAAATCAAATTACATTCTGAAGAACACTAACTCTGAATGAAAACAGAAGTCTCTGAAATGCTACCACTTAAATTTTCACTTCTGTGATTTCTTTACCATCATTCACAGGGACACTGAGCTTTGGGTGATGGTGGCAGCTCCCCTGAGCTGAGGATGCAAAGGGCGGGGTGGGTGGGTAGGTGGTGCCTAGTAGAGGCCAGATCACAATGATCACTTAGACCTCATGTCAGTTTTAAGCAGCCTCGCAGGTTTGTAATAATAAGAATGGCAGGAAAAGAAATTATTGTTGGTCCCCTCGTGGGGGAACAAAAGGAAGAAAGAAGGAAGGAAGGAAGGAAGGAAGGAAGGAAGGAAGGAAGGAAGGAAGGAAGGAAGGAAGGAAGGCCAACTCCCGCTTAAGTCCCTCCCTCCAAGCATCCCCCTCCTGATGGGTTTCTTTCATCCCACCTTCTTTTTGTTGCCCTCTCGTTTCCCCACTAGACTAATTTTTCTCCATTTTCCTTCTTCAACTTCAACTTCAACTAGTCTCTCATGGAGGAATCACCCACCAGCAGTTCCCAGTTATGGGGAAGATGGTTGAAACAGCAAAGATCATCCCACCCATTCATTTTCCTGATGAGGACACCAAGCCCAGGAGCCCAGAACCCGTTCCGTGTACACCGCTAGGGGACGCTGTGTACAAGGAGGCTCTGATGTGGAGGCCGGGTTCTGCAGGCACCCCTTCTCAGCCTTTCTGCCTCAAACTGCTTCCCTCTCTTTCTACATTTTTCCCCCTCAAATTCACACTCAAGACCAAAGAAAAGGAAAAATAAAATAGAATTTTAAAAAATATATTAGAGCCCTGGTGATTATTATTCATGATGTTGCATCTGGAGAACCAAGGGTAAAAACTAGATGCTATTACAGCTGTGTTTTAACACGCAGCTGGCTGTGGTGCACGGGGCCTTAAGCGTAATGTTGACTCCTCTTCCTTGGTATTCATTCCATCTGACAAGAGATTATATTCTTCCATTTTCTAAGACTTTGAAACCCGGACTTCTGACTTCATAGTCATGTTAGGTGAGCAAAGAACACTTACACAAAAGGATAAGCACGCAGCACTGTCGAAACGAATAGAGGATTCTGCCTCAATAACTAGCTACCTTCTTCTAGTTGTAGTTAGCAATAGTATCTCTGACGATGGGTATAGCTTAAGAGTGAAACTTTTCACAAGCCAGGACTCGCTGGAAACCCACATGGAAGGAAAGCTCAGAAGATTTCAACTGAAAAGAAAAAGAAGAAGAAACACAGGCGAAAGGAAGAAAGAAAACGGGAGAAGAGGAAGAAAGAACTGAGAAAAGAATCAGTCTAGGGCCCCAGCCTGGAAGCAGCAACAAGCCCTGGGTGCCTCACATCAAAGACCAAATGGCAGCAAAGAAAAACAAGCCTAAAGTTTAAAACCATCCACAAAGTCTCCATACAGGAGCAAACAGCCGATCAACCCATGCAAGCAAAACCAGGTCTCTCCCCGCTTTGCATTTCCCAGGTACAGACTAAGCCTAGGGCGGCTTCAAGGAAACTTAAGTTTAAATTCCTTAGACTCAAGGGACGACAAAGTCACTTGTGAGCAGTGAGCTGAGCGCGGGACGCGCGGACACCCGGGCCATCTAAGTCCTCGGGGACGCGGCACCAAGAAACTTGGGGAGCCCCTCGCCAGCCTGCTCGCGTCCCCAGCCCGACCCAGGTAAGCAACCGGAGGCCACCTACGTGTCACTTGGACGGACCCTGGGGCGCACTGACCTGGCCAAAGGTCGGGAGGGCCGCCTGGGCGGCTGCGGCGACTTCCCTCCCGGGCTGGGTTCCACCGGCTGGTGCGGGAGGCCAGGGCAGCCTCGCCTCCTGCAGGCGGCCTCACACACGCGCGCACACCCACCCACTCCGGGCCCGCGGGCGCGCGCACTTCCAGGCCCTCGCGCGCACAGCTACAAAGCCGTGGTGGGACAGTGCGAGCCGATCGCGCCGATAGGAGGCGGGGCGATCGCCACCCGCGCCGAGGGACACCCGGCCGCCCGTGCCTTTACCTGCTAGGTCCAGCTCTGCAGTTCCCGCAGCCTCCGGGCCAGCCCAACCCAAGCCTCACCCCAGCACAACCTGGAGCCTACGGAGGGCAGCACTGTGCTGGAGGACAAGAGTCACAACTCCCGGGGCTTCACTGCCTCCCAGTTTCAACTTCCCGGGCTCAAGGAGCAGGCAAGCAAAAGAAGAGACACGGGTGCCAGCCTCCTTGCCTCTCCGCCTTCTGGCGCTTTCTGCCACATCCACTAAGCACAAGCCAGAAACTCCCCGCACCCTAGAGCGCCTTCCCCCCCCCCCCCAAGCCGCTCTGCTCTCCTTACCTGCGTGGCACCCACAGCGACTCTGCCTCCTGCGGTCCCCTCCCCCAGTCATTCACTGAACTTCCCGCGCTGCTGCAGGTCTGAGAGGGGGTGGGGGTGAGGGGAGCCTAAGCTTCTCATTCAGTACCTTCGCGGCACTCCCTCGACCGTCCACAGCAGACACACCCACCTCTGTCACCCCTGCCCCCTCCTGAGCTCACCCTAGCGCCAGGCCTCTTGCAGAGTTTTGGTGGACGCCCTGCATGGTGCATTTTCGCTTTGTTGCTTTTCCCTCCTCATTTGAAAAGCCCTGGAAACCATCACAGAGCCTGGGGAAAACAAAAAAAAAAAAAAAAAAAAAAAAAAGGAAAGAAAAAAAAATCTTGGTGTATGGCCTCCTCCGAGTTGAGCTCTAAACTTTTTCAGGCAACATTCAAAGTTTCAACCAGCACAGCCCTGTACTTCGGGCCATAGAAAAGCAATGGTTGGCTTTGCAACTGCAAATCAAAGCGAGCGTGCCATTGTGCCCCTAGAGCTATGATTATAAATTTCTCTTCCGCTAGGAGTGTAACTTTCCAAGGGCAAACTATGATTTTCATAGGATATTTAAGGGCAGGGAAGACACACCTGGAGGTGTAGGCAGGAGCAGGACCTAAGAATCACTTTCTGGAGACTTCCATCTCAGAAGCCTTACCATCACTCCGTAGTAGATAGGAACAGAGAGAGAGGACTCTCCAGCCATGCTTCACCCACCTGCTTCACACTCCAGGCCCCCAGGCAGGGTGTCTTGAGTCATCAGAATTTTCTGCCTCAACCCACAGCGGAGTCCTCCACACATCAAAAGCAGATGCCTGGGAGTAAAAGCCTGAGGGACATCTAGGGTTGTAGGACCACATGAAAGCAGGGCCGGCTGGCGGCACCGAAGCTGACAGAAAATGAAAGGCAGCAAGGGACTGGGTGGACAACCCTTTGCTTCATACAAAGAGGTCGCTGCCCAGCAGCAATGGATAGAGCTAGATAAAGACACTGGGGGTTGGATAGTTTCCAAGCTTTCAACAGGTTGTGACTTGAAGGGACCATAACCATTTCCTGTCCAAGGTTTTTTACCGTGCTCAAAACTGAACTGTAAAGCTGGTCATTTATTTATTCTCCAAAGCTGTTTACTTTTAAGAATTTTGAGCCAGGCAATGGTGGCACATGCCTTTAATCCCAGCACTTGGGAGGTAGAGGCAAGCAGATTTCTGAGTTCAAGGCCAGCCTGGTCTACAGAGTGAGTTCCAGGACAGCCAGGGCTACACAGAGAAACCCTGTCTCGAAAAACCGAAGGGGGAAAAAAAAACAAAAAAACCCTCTTACCTGTAATCTCAGCCCTGGGGAGCTTGAGACAGGATGAAGAATTGTGAGCTAGCCTGTACTACATAGCCAATACCAGGCCAGCCAGGGCTAAATAGCAATGCCTTCTCTCTCAAAAAAAAAAAAAAAAACCAAAGGGGAAAACTATTCAAATCTCTTTCTAAAAGACTGCTTTCCAAATCCATTTTATATCAATTTATGACTTGTTTTATAGTTATCTACTTAAATTATAAAAATTAGACCCAACACCAATTCTGCTCTCAACAACAAGCAGAAACACATACAATAGGGTAGCAAGTATTGCTTAAGGTATATACAGTGCTTGCCTAGCAAGTACAAGACCCTGAGCTTGACCCAGAGCAGTACAAAAATCCATAAAATAATAAATAAGCTAGTAAATAAAAACCACTCCCTAATCACAAATAATGATAGTTGGTCTTAATCAATTAGGAAGTTGGGATGAATAGGAAACCATCAAGTTTTATACATACATATTAAAGAAAATAAGAATACACTGAAGGGGCTTTTCTCTTTTCCCCTATAGTGCTACTAAACTCAGAATAATCAGACCCATTGCCTAATTTTCTTCCTCCTACTGCTCACTCCATCTGTTTAGTTGTTTGTTTGTTTGTTTGTTTGTTTGTTAGTTTTTTCGAGACAGAGTTTCTCTATGTAGTCCTGGCTGTCCTGGAACTCACTCTGTAGTCCAGGCTGGCCTCGAACTCAGAAATCCACCTGCCTCTGCCTCCCAAGTGCTAATATTAAAGGCGTGCGCCACCACGCCCGGCTAGTCTGTTTGGTTTCTTGATAGCAATATTTCTATATCAAATAAAAAGATAAAGTGATTCTCATGGCTAGCCATCCCTCACTATTAAAGGCACAAGGTAAATGAGCGTCTCTTAGCTTGTTCTCACCTTGAATGGTTGGTTTATCTCTTGCCTTCTTGAGGAATGCAGTTGCTTCTGTCCCAATGTATTATCTACTTTGACTACTCTATGGTCTTTCTCAACCTCAAGTGGGTGTGTCCGTCCTCATTAAACACATGTGCTCACCAGTTCATTAGAGGTGAAAAGATGTACCATAGCAGTTCAGTGCTAGCCTAGCATTTGCTGGGGTTGATCCATACACATACACACACACACACACACACACACACACACACACACACATACACACACACACACACACACACACAAACACATGTATATGCATAAACACATCCATACACATACAAACATGCACACACGTATACACACACATATACACTTACTCATACGCATATGCACATACTCATACACATATACACATACTCATATGCACATATATACACAAATGAACACATATATACATATGTACCTAAGGGCATACATACACACATACATGTACACACATATACATATGCACACACAAACATGTATGCACATATTCATATACCTACATGTACACACATGCATTCACACACACAGGCAATACATACACAAATGCACACATACACACATATATGAAATACACACACAAACATGTACACATGGAGAGAGAGAGAGAGAGAGAGAGAGAGAGAGATCTTTGCCTTATCGCTTCCTTATTCCATCTATGATGGCTGAAAATGAAATAAACAAGATGTCTGCCTGGACAGACCTGTCTTGCCGACAAGCAAAGGCCTGTCTGAAGGAGACTGCTCTGCAGCCAGCTTTAGGTCAACAGCCAGAAGTAGGTTAGGTGTCCAGTACAAAAGAGAGAGAATGAGATACGATACAGCAATAGTGCAAAACCCAGACTAAAACCATCAAAACCTCAGTTCTGAGGTCCAAGTCTACAAGGCAGGGTGGCAACTGTACACGGTTTCACAGAGCTCTAAGTTGTCTAGGTACAGGGTCTCACGGTGTCCTCCAAGCAAGCCTGGAATGCGCTGTGTAACTAACCGAGACTGGCTGGTCTCAAACTCTCAGCCTTCCTTTATCCTCCCTGGTGCTGGCATGACAAGCTTACGTGAGCCATGCTCCAAGTTGTCTTTATCAAAGACAATGTATTTGAGTAAGTTCCTTAACACACCAACATCCATGATGTCGTTTGGATACAAATAGAAGGGGATGCCTACACACACTTTATTTAATATCTGTCTGGAGTCCTCCTGTCATTCAGACTCATCCTCCTCTTTCAGATGACCCCCTCATGCTCTCTGTACTAAATAATCTCTCCGTGTGTACTAAATAATCTCACCAAATTAAAGAATGTGCTTCTTCAGATGACTTCAGAAGAGGCCAAAAATGCCAAACAGCTGGTACTGTCAAGCATGAGGAAAAACACTCCCAGCAACATGGAAGTGTTGTGGATGGGCCTGGTGCTGTTCTTGTGAGCCAGTCCCCTAATGAATACAGGAGTCAGTCACTGGGCGAGTAGGCAGGACTTCTGGGCTGGACAAAGGAAGAGAGGAAGCAGGAGAGGGTTAGGCCCTTTTTGGAACAGGGACAGCAGAGGGGTAAGATGTAGCTGCTAGTTTCCCGGTATCATGGTGGATCCACAAGGATTCACCACTGGAGGAATTGGATTTTAATAAGGTTTACAAGATTAGGTTTTAGTTGTTGCACCAGAGATTGAGTTACCACTGTTTCCAAACTAAGTTTGTGTTGCGTTTTCCTTCATCCTGTGGTTCATCTGGGTTCAAGAGAGAAAGGTATGGCGGCCAAGCATGGGTTTGCCTGAGATGCTTCACAAAGGCCACTGGGGATTTGAAGCATGGGGCTGCCGTGGTAGCAACTTGCCAGTGGGAACCTAGTGAGCTGGGTGGAGAGATTGTGGAGTTCTGAGTCAGAGTCTCCATGAGATAAAACCAGGTCAGCCATTGACCATTAGTGCATGACCAGCCAGGCTGCCGGGCCGAGGGACAAGCATGGGAGCATGCCGGTTCTGCTTTTTTATTATTTCCCACAACATGGAAGGGTTGCTGGAACTCGCAGGTCTAGTGAAAGATCTCATCTGAGGACAATGGCAGAGTAGGGCACTTGATGTCATGTGGTGGAAGAGGGAGAAGAAGAAGAAGAAGAAGAGGAGGAGGAAGAGGAGGAGGAGGAGGAAGAGGAGGAGGAAGAGGAGGAGGAGAAAGAGGAGGAGGAGGAGGAGGAGGAGGAGGAAGAGAAAGAGAAAGGAGACTCTCTTTAGAGAAGAAACGGGCTAAGGAGACTCCAGGACTGGGCACTAGAAGCTGGAGCTACACAGTAGCTTCTTGCTGTGCACTAGGGCAGCAAGGAAGCTAAAATCTGAAACTGAGTGAGCAGGCATTTACCTGTATCTTATCACATATCTCTGTGTGAGTCATTCAAGCGACGTTGGAAGCAGACTGCGACTGATAAATCCTCTGTGTGTACTTCTCCCTACATCACCAAAACTGCAGAACCCAAGGAGAGGCAAAGAGAGCGAAAATGCAGGTGTATGTCTTGCACGTACAATTTTAGAGCTAAAATAAGTCATAACTATTTATTTAAAAGAAATGGTCAGAAAGGCGGACAAAGCAAAATCTTACTACATAAAACAGTAGGGGGATAGGAACATTTCTGGTAAAACTGACAAAAAAGGAAGAAGAAATGACTATCAATAGGAAGATTTCAGTGACAGTTTTAGTAGAAATTTTGAGACTGAGAATGGGTGATCATTAAAAAAAAATCTCAAACCAAAAAGTAAAAAATGAACATATTTAAATATTGAATAATTTGAATTTCTGTCTTAAATTTTACCCACGTAAAAGATAGACATTTTGGTGACTATGATTGGCCAAATATTCACATGGAGATAACCTCAAAGGATTTTAAAGAGCTAAGCGTGGTGATGCACGCCTACTACCTAGCACTCAGGTAGCTTAAGCAGGAAGATCACAGGTTCAAGGCCAGCCTACATTGTGTAGTGAAACCTTGTCTCAAAAGAAAAAAAAATGTTTAAAAAAATAGAAAAAAAAATCTCAATAATTTTAATAGGTTAATAAAAACTTATTGCTAAAATTAAACAGACATAAAACTAGTCCAATCTCATAAAGAATGAAGCTAAATTCTATACACAATGCTGTCAAACCAAGTTCAGAAATAGGCTTTAAGATAAACATATGAGTTTAACACCATACATATAAATGTGGTTGGTTGGTTGGTTTTTGTAGTTTGGGGGATCAAGACTATAACTTGGTACTTATTAGGCTAATACTTTACTACTGAGCTATCTCCCCCATTTCTGAGAATGGTTCAATATTAGAAAATATAAAATAATTCAGCATTTATTTTTGAAAATATTCCCAAACAAAAACAAGAAATTTCCCAAGCAAAATAAAACATTGCAACTGACAAGCTGGTCTAGAGACCTTAACTCTTAAGGATAATTCATTAGAAATCTTCCTAATAAGATTAGCAATCAAGATAGCTTTATCATGTAACTTCAACAGTGAGATCAAGCCCCTTGCCAACAAAATAAGACAAGGAAAAGAAATTAAGTAGTATTAAGGTTAAAAATGAAGGTCTCTTGTTTATGAATAAATATGGTGTCAGCTTAAGAAATCCCAACAAATTTGATCCAGCAGTACATGAAATACAGTGAGCTTCGTAAGTGTTAACCCTAAGATTGACACTAAGTCAGTTAAAGACAGGTTTTGAACACTTTCATTCACAACTACCACAGGACTTTACTGAACTGAAGCGAATGCAAAATGCTTACATGAATAAATTTGTAGATTGTGATTAAAATAATTTTCACAGAACTTGATTCCAACATTCGTGTGACTGGCTGAAGAATATGAGGGTTTTAGAATAATCAAAAGAATCCTTAAGACAGTGTGGTGGCTGATAAGATACTGTATTAAAAATAACTGGAAGTCCAGAAATAGTATCACATATAATTAACTAATGAACCAATGGATTTTAATGCTAAGACACTGGCACTCTACGTGAAAAAAATAATGGCTGCCTTCTTTGCTCCAATTTTAGGAGCATTTCTCAAAGCTTTTTTTTTTTAATGTGTTTGAGTGTTTTACTTATCTGTATGTATGTACACATATGTGCCTGATGAGGGGGTATGGGATCCCCGGGAACTAGAGGTACAGGTGGCTGTGAGGTGGTGATTGGGAGCCACCAGGTGGGAACTAGAAACTAAACCTTGTCTCTTGCCCACTGAGCCATCTCTCCACCCCTGTTTTTGCATCTTTTTTTTTAGCAAGTTAAAAACCTAAATTTGCAAAGAAAAACTTAGAGGTTCTAGACTCTTTGTCACTGTAGAGCAGAGAATGTGCCACATAATGTTTTGGGGTTGTTGTTGTTGTTGTTGTTGTTGTTGTTGTTGTTTTGTAAGTGCAAGCCCCATGAAATAATATGACCCTTTCTTTCAGATAAAGCATGACTGTTATAATTTGCTAGGTTTTCCTGAGCCTGAGTAGTTGTTTGGATATCTATGCCAAGTCACACAATGGGAACATCCAAGAAAGGCGAGGGGTATTGGGCTAGCCTGGGCAACAGTGGGAAAGAGGGATTTTCTGTTCTGTGTGAATTTTGGGTAATTTCTATTGTTCTCTCTTGTTGGCCCTTTATACCTTTTGGTGCAAGGGGAAACAGCAAGGCTAACAATCCCACAACAAAAGGCTCTGAAGGTATAGACCCCACCTTTGAGAACCCAATCAAAACTGATAAACATACTTATTTTGCTTTGTGAGAAATACCTTAGACACAGTGTATGTTCTTAGGTACCCAGCTAGTCTAGACTTCTCAGACTCTCTAGCAGTTAGTTAAGGCTATTGTATTAATACTTTTTGTGTCTCTGTGGCTAAAATATTGGAAAGAATCAAGCTAGGAGGGAGAGAGGAGGCTGTTTAGGCTCTCGTTTCAGAGGATTTCAGTCTGTCCCTTAGGGAAGGCGTGATTGACAGCAGCAGGGGGTGTGGCTAAAGCAGCTCACTGCACTGTGACCCAGAAAGCAGAACACCAAGCCACAAGCATGAACTGGGCTTTATTATTTTTTTCCAATTTTTTAATTAGATATTTTCTTAATTTACATTTCAAATGCTATTCCGAAAGTCCCCTCCCCCCCCCTCCCTGCTCCCCTGTCCACCCACTCCCACTTCTTGGCCCTGGCGTTCCCCTGTATTGGGGCATATAAAGATTGCAGTACCAAGGGGCCTCTCTTCCCAATGATGACCGACTAGGCCATCTTCTGTTACATATGAAGCTAGAGACACGAGTTCTGGGGGTTCTGGTTAGATGAACTGGGCTTTAAAAGCTTATCTCTGATAACCTGTGACCACCAGTCAGGCCCCATGCTCAAAGGTTGGACAGCCTCCTCTGGCCTACCTCCACAACACCATGGAAAGGCAGTAAGACACAAACAAGGCAGTGGGAAACATAAAAATTCAAAGTGTAACAGCTCTGTACCCAATTTCTCTCCAGAAGGATATAACATGAGTGGCTGAACTGTAGGACTATCTATAAAATCCCCTAACATCTGCTTCTTTGAACCTTTTGTTAAGGCCATTGCATTATTACTTTTTGTATCTCTGTGGCTATCCACTTTGGCTCCCTGGGTGGTAATATCTACACCAGCTTTGTTAGGCTATGGGTTAATGATAATTGGTGGCCACAGTCCTAACACCTAAGTGACCCAAGAAAAAGAGCCTTGTTTTTTTCTTTCTTCTTATTACAATTTTCTTTTATTTTGAGACAGGGTCTCACTAGGTAGCCCTGGCTTGCCTATAACTCGCTAGTTTGATCAGGCTGGCCTCTGCTAACAGATCTACTTGCCTTTGCCTCTCCAGTTCTGTGACTAAAGGTGTGGGGTGCCACATCAAGCCTCAAGAAGCTCCATTCTGCTGTTCAGATTTTCATGTTACAAACAATAAGTCATATTCTCTGTAACACTAAACTAAAGGAATCTACCTGTGACCCTCGCTTAACTTGGTGATATGTTTACAGACATCCTGAGGGCCAGCTCAGAGCCTCACTGGCGCTCTTTGGCATAGACTGTGAATAAATCTGAGAAACTGAGACACTCAAGTATATTGGCTGCAAACTGAATCTCACTGAAAGAGAGCAAGTTAGGAATTTGTTACACCTCTGTTCAAAGTTTACCTGATTAAGCACTGATATGTCTACCTGGCTGGCTCTGCCAACCTCCCTGCTTTCTCAAAGCATACTGACAAAGGCAAAGGCAAAGAATATTCCAAAGTTAAGATACAGACAGACAGACAGACAGACAGACACACACAGACAGACAGACAGACACACACACACACAGAGACAGACAGACACACAGACACACACACACACAGACAGACAGACACGTGCGTGCATGCATGCACACATAAACACACTGGTTGGTAATACTGGGAACAAACTTTTGATATACCCCAAATGGAAAAAACCCAGGCTGAAGGCCAGCAGGATGGCTCAGGGGGGTAAGGACTTGCCAGCAAGCCTAACAAATTGAACCCCATCCCCAGAGTCCACACAGTGGAAAGGGAGAATTTCTGACCCTCACTTGCTTGCTGTGGCTGGAGCACCCCCATACCACACCCATATGCTGATAAGTAAATGGAAGCAATGCTGAGCAAAAGATAACAGACATAAAATACTACATGCTATATATATGCTCCTATAAGGTTTTTAAAATAGGCAAAACTAATCAGTTATGATAGAAGCAAAACGGAGATTGTCTAAGAGATGGAGAGAGACTCAAAGGCAAACAAGGAAAGCTTCTATGGCTAGAGAAATGTCTTATATTGTTCTTAGTATGGTAGTTACAGAGTGTATACAATTGTCCTAATCCATTAAACTGAATATTTGCTTAATATTAATACAATGTATCCTCTGCAAATCTCTCCTTAATTCTTGTAGTTGAGAAAGAGATATGTAGCCCAGGCTAGCCTCAAACTTATGATTCTCCTGTCTGCCCCCAGGATGCTGGGATTGCAAACATGTGTCACCAGACCTTTCTGGGACTTCAAGTTTCTGAAAGACTAACAATATTATCATTAGTGGATTTCTTCTCAAAGAGAACTACACTGGTTTAAGAGAAGACGGATGGGCTGGTGAGATGGCTCAGCGGGTAAGAGCACCAAACTGCTCTTCCGAAGGTGATAAGTTCAAATCCCAGCATCCACATGGTGGCTCACAACCATCCGTAACGAGATCTGGCTCCCTCTCCTGGGGTGTCTGAAGACAGCTACAGTGTACTCACATATAATAAATAAAATAATAAAAAAAAAAAAAAAGAGAAGACGGACTTGACCCTGTAGGGACAAGTCTTAGGCAGGTGCAATGAAACAATGCTAATCAACTCCAGAATGATCTAGAGAGCTCACAGTCCTCAATAATACATTTTTAAATAAAAATGAAATTATCTTGATCTATTGAAAACAAGTGAGTGTGTAGTAATGTTCAACCACAAGATCCTTTGGGGCTACAGTTGTCATTAGATATGTAACCTTAAAACACCTGGAAGCGGAAAATGATTATGTGACTGTGTAAAACAGACCTGTCACCTTCATATCCCAAGGCAAGTTAGCTTTATACAAAATGTCAATGGTTTGTTGCTATGCAGAAATATGACTTCCCATTGCCAACACCCTAATTCTAAACATATATAAAGTATGCTTCAGTGGACAGTGGTATACAATGTGCTCTGGTTTTAGAGGGATATAAACATTCTGAGATAGACCTCTACTTTGAGTACATTGTCCTCTCTGCATTTGTTACTCAGGCATGTATGTGGCAAGATAGAAGACAGAAGAGCCAAAACTATGTACAGAGAGACTGAGAGAAGTGCATTCACAGAACAATGTGACCAGAGCTGACAGGAAAACATGTTTGAGGTGTGGGACAGAAACAGTGAGGTCTGTGCATTCTGAAAGCAGAGAGCACCTGCTTCCTGGAGGTGGTGTTGGGGTGGACAGGAAGACCTCAGAGGGGAAAATACTGTAGAGAATGTTTGCATAGAAGGATCCAAGTTGTAAAGCTACCCTCCCCTAAGGACCAGGGCTCTGACTCACCATGCAGAAAAGGATGAGGAAGGAGCTGGGGATACAGCATTAGTAAGGTCAGAAGTTCAGGGTTGTCCTTGGCTATGTGGTAAGTTCAAAGCCAGCATGGGCCACATGTTGTATCAAGACAACAATAAAATAAAATAAAAAAATAAACGTATGATCAAAGAAGAGATTTTTTATCATAACTGCATCTTGACAGACTTTGCTGAAGATGTTCATTGAAGTCCCATGTCCACAAAAACATGTAGAAAAGGAATATGAAGTCACTCTGACAGACCTTTCTGGGACTTCAAGTTTCTGAAAGACTAACAATATTATCATTAGTGGATTTCTTCTCAAAGAGAATTGCCCTGGTTTAAGAGAAGACAGACTTGACCCTGTAGGGACAAGTCTTAGGCAGGTGCAATGAAACAATGCTAATCAACTCCAGAATGATCTAGAGTGCTCACAGTCCTGGAGCAGTTATTCTAACTGTAAAGGAGTGCCATGCCAGTTCATTTCCACACACAGGGAGTCTGAGCCAGTCTGGGTCAGTATGACCCCATAAAACAGATGAGTGAGTCGGTCGTCAGAGAGAAGGGGAATGCGTGTAGGTCTGGCAATGTAGACTCTGCCTTAGTTCCTCTTCTCATTGCTGGGACAAAACATCCGTCAAAAGCAAGTCAAGGAAAATAGTTACGTCAGCTCATGGTTTGAGGGAACATCTCTCGTGACAAGGAAGGAGTAGTGGACAAAGCTGCTCTGGCTGTGGCAGAAGTGTGAAAAAACTGGCCACAGTGTGTGCACAGTCAGGAGATAGAGCTCTGAATGTTGGTGCTTAGCTTGTTTCTGCCTTTTTGTTCCTTTTATTCAGTCTAGGACCCTGGCCTAGGGGCTGACCACACCAATATTTAGGGCTAATCTTCTCACCACAATTAAGTCTCTTTGGAAATTCCAGTGGCAACGCAATGCAGCACACACACACACACACACACACACACACACACACACACACACACACAGAGAGACTAGCCAGCAATGCCTGCCCAGAGGTGTATTTCCTAGGTGAATCCAAATCCAAGATACTCAGCACAGTGTCCTGCCTACCAAATCCAACCTAATGAATGCTGTTTCTGAATCTGCAAGCTGCCAGCTATGGAAGCCATCTCTGAATCCCTAGAATGTATTATTCCTGGAGGAGACCAGTTGGCAACTTGTGATCAAGTTGACAAGATTCGGGTTCCTCCATCTTGGAAGAATTAGTAGTTCATACTCTAAATATAGCATTATACTTCCCATCCTTGGTGCCCTGTTCTGATCCCTTCTTTCAAAGGATGTGGCTAACAGGGCTTTCATACCTGCACAGTTCGCTGTGGCTTTTGAGATGGAACTTGAGTTTTTTTGGCACATTCCTCCAGGGAGTAGTGAGCAAAGTGGTGACAGCCAAGATGATTCTCTTCTCAGGGTGGACGACAGCCAACGGCCAGGGAAACTTAGGCCTCGCCATCGTCCAAAGAGACATTTCCAAAGGGCTTCCTATGCTCCTGTGGCCCAAACAGGGCTAGCAAAGGATTTGCAGGTGTACCAGAGGCCTGCATCAGTCTGCAAATGTGGACTTCATCAGTCCCTACCCTGCTTACCCATCTCTCCCTTCTACAGGAGATGCACTCTTTAATACATGTGGTGCTTCTCTCGGCCTCTCCGGCTGACTCCCAGGAAGCACAACCTGTAGTGTGTACCTTCACAAGGGTCCTAGCTGTCTTACCATCTATCTCTAAATAAATTTCATGTAACAGTCTTTCAGGTGATATTGTCAAGTTTCCTGGCTGGAAACTGTTATATTTACCTTATTAAGTCATGTCTTAGCCCTTTTGTTTATGTTAGTATTATAGATTTTTCAATTTTTAAACATTCGCCTTACTCAAGGTTGCTTTGTATGCACAGAGGCGCAGCCAGTTGGGTTTATTGACCATGTTCCTCGATTGCTACATCCAGTGTTTTGTTTATAGTCTAAGCCTTTCTACTGACTTCCTCAGGTGCGTTTTGTTACTCTCTCTAGTGTCTGGTGTTAATACTCAATTTAATTTATTCTTTCCTTTTAATGTTGTTCTGCAATTGGCATCACCTTCATACTTTGTAAAAAATAATAATAATAAGTTTTTGTGGCTGATTTCAAGGCTCTCAATATTTATTTATGTCCCATCCAATGTCATATGCTGAACCCCACATGCTGAGGAGGTCAGTATGGGGAGGAGGGGGCTTGAGAGATGATTAGAGAATGATGGCTCTGGCTGTGAGTAATGAGGGTGAGCGCATACATATAATAGGCCCCAGAGAACGTCCTCACCATTCTGCCATTCACAGACACCATGAGAGGACATCGTCTCTGTAGGAAACAAGCCCCCACCAGATACACATCTACCAGTATCCTGGTCTTAGACACTCCAGCTTTAGAACACTTTCTCGTGGATTCCTTCTGTTTAAAATCTGCCCATACTCTACAACGTACACAATTATTGTTTGCCTATTTAAGTGTTCTTTCACAGGTACTGTGGATCGTACCTAGGTCCCTGCACAGACCGTGCAAGTCCTATACCACGTAGCCACATCACAGTCCCAGAAGAAAAGAAAATGAACTAGCTAGTTTAATGTGTTTTTTCACAGTAATCCAAACAATCCACAACACTGGTATGTATTTCCATCTCTGTGCACATTAGACTTCTCTGCCCTTTTAAGAAGGAAGGAGAGGCAAGAAGGAGAGAGGAGGGAGGGAGGGAGGGAGGGAGGGAGAGTTAGAGTTGTAAGGCTGATAAAACCTAAACATCCATCTAACTGCTCCAAACAAGGTACCATTCCTGCCTTCCTGCCCCCCCCCCCCCGATACTGAACCTAAGGCTAGATGCATGTTAGGCAAACACTTTACCACTGACTTATAATCCCAAGGCAAAAATAGGTCTTCTTAGTGGGATTATAAACCTTAACAAAACAGGCTAGAGAACATTTAACAGTGCAATTGAGGCTATGGCTTCACTAGCTCTGCCTCCTTTGGCGTCAGCTCTACCCATGCACTAACTCCACGTCCCCTGTCCTGAAGTTAGGTACTTTGTTGTCATTTTTTATTCCTTTATCTTTCCCTTTCTTTGTAAGATTTATTTATTTATTTTATGTATGTGAGTACACTGTAGCTATATAGGTGGTTGTGAGCCTTCAAGTGGTTGTTGGGAATTGAATTTCTAGGACCTCTGCTGGCTCTGGTCTAGCCCACTTGCGCAGGCCCAAAGATTTATTTATTATTACACATAAGTACACTGTAGTTGTCTTCTGACACACCAGAAAGAGGGTGTCTCATTACGGGTGGTTATGAGCTACCATGTGGTTGCTGGGATTTGAACTCAGGACCTTCTGAAAAGCAGTCAGTGCTCTTACACCCTGAGCTATCTTGCCAGCCCCTTTCTCTTTGTTTTTGTTACTGCTGTGTTGGCTGGAGAGATACCAGGACCAAGACAACTCTTCAAAGAAAGCACTTAGTTGGGGGATTACTTACAGTTTTAGAGGGTTAGTCCATGATCATCATGGCTGGAAGCAGACAGGCATGGTGTTAGAGCTGTAGCTGAGAACTCACTTCTGATCCACAAGTTTCAGGCAGAGGGAAAGCTACACGGGCTTGATGTGCACTTCTGAAAGGCCACACCTCCTAATCATTCCCTCACAGTTATGGATGACCAAGCCTTCAAACAAATGAGCCTGGGGGTGCTCATTCAAATAAGAACCCCAAATCCCAGACGGTGCACACTGTAAAATCCACATCACCAGACCTGTTTCCTTGGTTTTTTTTTTTTTTTTTAATCTCATTGATGTATATTTTAATTTGTGTTTCTGTTTAACTTGTCTCGTGAGTATCACTTCTGGTTTCCAGCTTCCTTTTCATCTTTTTCTGGTTTAAAAAGAAAAACCTATCACACTATTGGCATTTTATGACAGTCTTCCACTTTTATACACTGCTCCCAATATTTTTAAAGTGCTCCTTAGAATCTACCAAGTAAGTGTACCTCACTTAGAGGCTCAGCTCGTTAGAGTAATTATTTTAAATGAACAAATGCGCCTTCAACTGTATGTCAAGTTTCACACTACGGGGGAAAGATAAAATGCTAACAAAATTCACAGCTTACACTAAAGAAATAAGAAGTATCAAGTGTCTGTGTTCCAAGTTTTATCAAAAATAGATTTTAACATGAACTAAGATTATCAATATTTAATTTAGATCCATTTAGAAGAGGCAATTGTCATTAAAACTGTGTTTGGCCTGCCTAACAGGGTAGGCCCTTTCTTTCTTAGAAACTGCCTTGAAGAACACATTTATTTATGAAATACTGAATAATCCTCGATGCCTTGAACTCCTCAGAGGCATGCTAGGTCTTTTTTTTTTTTTTTTTTTTTTTTTTTGGTGGTCCCTTGAAGAAAGATCTGAACTTAAATCATCAACAGGGGAAGTGGGGGGAGGAGATCTCTTCTGGTAACAGTAACCAGCCACAAGTGACCAGAGAAAGCTTCCTGTACGAAAGCCGCTCGCCTAGAAGTAGGGTTGGGCCATTACTCGCCTGTACGATCACCCACCCCAGAACGACATATGAATGCCAGATGGTTGGACTAGCTCCACGGAGAAACTGATATTCTCATTGTTTGGAACTTGGTTCTGTAGCTTTCTCCACGCAGCGATTTGATTGCAGCATTTAGAAAGTTGGAGAGTGTTCCCATAAATGATTCTGCCCCACGACTGCGAAGGGGGCGGGGGTGGGGGAGGCGTATTAGCCTGTTTTTCCATGAGTATGTCATTCCCACTTTCTTACTCAGAGGTGGGTAATTCAGGCAAGGTTCATAAAAAGAAAATGTGCGCTCTGCGCTTCGGGATGCTTCCCTGCTTTGGGGAACTTGCTACTGAACAGTACTTGCCTCGCCGTTGTTCATGGAGTGCTTACACACGAATGTTCGTGAAAAGATTATAACCATCACTAACAAAGTTAGGACGACATAGTCATGTGACTCTCGTGTTATTTCCTTAGCTCTTAACTCATCTTAAGCATTTTATATCTATTAATATCGATCGACTCATCTTAACATCATGTCAGTGCTGTGAGGTAAGCACTGTTCTTTCTATCTTGAGAAACTAAGGCATGGGGAAGTCAGATTACTTACCTAAACCTAGGTAGGAGCAAATGATGTCATCGATTTTAGCCCAGAGTAGGTTTTATTAAACCCCCTCACCGAACACTAAACTCTTTAAGTGTCAACAAATCTAGCTTGCTGTAAGGGTATAGAAGCAATAGTCAGTTCTCTGCTACTTTTCCAATCCCCCTTCTCTCTCTCTCTCTCTCTCTCTCTCTCTCTCTCTCTCTCTCTCTCTCTCTCTGTGTGTGTGTGTGTGTGTGTGTGTGTGTGTGTGTGTGTGTGGTGTGGTGTTTTTTGAGACAGGGTCTCATAGTTCAGGCTGGTCTCATATTAACTATGCCGCTGAATGTGAGCTTGGGTTTCCACCCTCTGGCAAATGCCTCCCAAGTACTAGAGTTACAAGCAGGTACTACCAGGCTCGGTTTCTTGGTCCTCGATGATGTGAGTGGTCTTGCTATTATTGTGGTACATATCCTGTCTACTGCAGCCTGAGGCAATATTCCAGGGTGTCTAACCACAGGTCAATAAAGCCAGTATTGCATGGATCAGAAAAATACGTTAGTATATTTAAGTAATAAAGATTTGGTTTCCTGCAGTCTAGCCAAAGATGCCCTGGTCTTAACAGCTTCCTTGAGAATAGAGCACATGAGAGAGAAGTACATAAAAATCAGGAAAACATACAAGTAGGATATAAAGTCAAAGATACAAAGTTACAGTTGGGGTGTTGTGAGTACTATGATGTAGCACACTGAAGTCCATAGGCTCACTAGGTCTCGGTGGGTCGACATATGCCTGCCCTCAAGCAAAAGGACACAGGGGTGTGTTAACTGCAAAGCATTTAAAGAATGGCACTGCCAGAGAACTTCTCAGGCAAGTGAGCAGTTAGAGGCGTTAGAGAATTGCCTGAGACACCCAAGTGTCGGGTTGGTGAGCTCGCACAGTGGATGAATGAATGAATGGATGAATGTGCTTCCTACCAACCCTGGCAACCTGAGTCCCATCCCAGAAACCTGAATTCAATCCGCAAGATGCACATGGTGAGAAAAGAGAACTGGCCTACACAGGTTATTCTCTGATTTTTCAAATGTATGTGGGGGACTTGGGTACACATGCCCAACCCAAACATACACATTTAAAATGTAATAAAAAAATTATAAAGGTAACTACTTAAGCACTATACAATTGCTTCAAATGCAACAACTTTGCAAGCAGATGAACTGGTAGGAAATGATTTCCATCATCCGGCTTCTGTGTTCACCTGGGTTCACAGCTGCATGCCTCTCTGTTCTATCATTTAGTGTGGTTTGGTTTTTGCCCTGGGTATAGGGCTATGATGTGGTCTTAACCATCCATAGCATTGATTTCCTGGTCACATTGATTAATTAGAGATGAGTCAAGAATCTGGTCAGAGTTGGGCTCTGTAGTAATGATCTTTGGGACTTTTGCAGGTGCAAAACAAAACAAAAACAGAAACGACAAAAAAAGGAGAGTATTGGATTTCCTTAGGAATTGAAGTTGTGAGTCTGAAAGCTCACAATGTTAGAGACCACCATGAATAAGAATGTGGAAAGGGGGTAAACCAGCACTCAGATACTTAACTGGAGGACAGATTTTGACACCTGTATCACCCTGCACCCCCACTCCATCTCTAGACATTTACATTCCATGATTCTCGACAAGTGCCAATACTTATTTCAGCTTTTTACATTGTCCCTTTCTATCCAAAGAGTTAAAAAGAGAGAGGGAGCCATTTAAGGAGAGTTCACCTTGTGTTCCTTTGTGAGAGAAAACAATGGGCACTTGAAGAAGGTCCTAGAAAGAACAAAAGAAAGGATTTTAGAGCAACCCTAAGCAGAGCTAATCTTTCAGGGCCTCAAAATAGACTGCCCACATTGCTCCTTTAAGAAAAGCAAAGAAAATATGGCACACTTTTACACAGAATCCTTTAGGTGGATAAGGAAAAGGCTACAACGAATGATTCCAGCAACTGAAAACCAGTAGAGTTTTATGGTGATACTAAGAGGTTCCACTTGCGTCCTGCGACTTCAGAGGGCTGACCTTTTGATCCCTGAGTGCTTTGGAGAAGGAGGCTGACCTCGCTTTCTACACTTTTCGAGAGAGCAGACTGCAAGTGGTCGTCAGAAGTCCTTCTTCTCCTCTTCCCAAGCAGTAAAAGTTTAGCTGGGCGTCTGGACGCTCAGCTGCAGCCTGCCTCCGGTTTTTGCCACATTGCTTTGTAGCAGACATGGACATGGAAACGTTCTCTTCAGCAGAAGGGAAGGGGTGTGGCAGCCTTCTGTATCATAAGGAAATCACTGGCACTCCATCTCTGTGCTCTCCCTTTCTAGCTTGATCTAATTTCACCCAACTAAAGAAACACCCTAGGAATTGAAGAAGCAAGATTAAACATTGTCCCCAAATGGTTAACTGGAGGCAGGAGAGCTGGACCACTTACTAGTAGATTGTTATTTGACACAGGAAAGAAAATATACATATACATATTGAGCATATATGTATGTGAAAAAAGTATATATATATATATATATATATATATATATATATATATATATATATACTCTGTATTTGGAAGCTCGTTTTTTCTAGAAGCCAACACATATTTTAATACATTTATTTTCAGCATCTTGCAGCACAACCTTGTCTACCTTCCCCTAAAAAGATTATTTCCACCTCATGATTCTCTTTAACCATGCCCTGCCTCACTAGGGTCTTTAGTCGACTTCTCTAAGTTGCTGCAACACCAAACTGAAACTTTTATCAGATTATACTGAGAAAACATCTCTGCTCAATGGATTTTCCATATCAAGCAGGAGCTCCTTGGCTGTTGAAACTGGATTTTATTCATTTCTAAAAGCCTCCCCAGCTTTGCTATCATTGGGCGGCGGAGGGGAGTCATTCTCTGCTCTGCACATCATTCTCATGGAATATTTAAAACAAAATACAACATTTCGAGTTGTAACTTTAGGTGCAACAAATAAGAGAGCTGAAAATCTTTTTCTCCAAAGTATAAATGAAATGTTTCTATTTTGTCATGTTCACAGTTGTGCACAGTTTAATGAACAAGAACTCAGGTACCTCCCTTACCCCAAAGTCAGAGAGCATAATTGTCCACAGTCCCCAGACTAGCTGTACCCTGCCACTCTGCTCTGAGTGAGCCCATGGAGAGTCACTGGGGCTCTGAAGACAATTGGCAGGCTGTGCACATTTCAAACACACCAAGATCCACCTCATATAATAATCCCAGCTTCTAGTCACACTGAGACAGTGGAATTCATCCATCTTAATAATAAGTCTTTTATTCAAGTGACATGCTTTCTTCTCCATCTCATGAGCTTGCTTGGGATCCTTGAGGAACCTCGAGACTCTTCTCTATGTTCTTTTATTCTTCCTGGTTTCTCTCTCTCTCTCTCTCTCTCTCTCTCTCTCTCTCTCTCTCTCTCCCTTCCCCTCCCCCTCTTCACTATCTCTCTGTCTCTCAGTCTCTTTGTCTCATCTATCTATCTATCTATCTATCTATCTATCTATCTATCTATCTATCTATCTATTCCTATTTCATTATCTTAGTTCTGGAGAATGAGTATCTGGTTGGCCAGGCTTACTTTTAGGTGGATAAAGCTCTTTGTTCCACATTTCCTCGTGAGAGAGGGCCCCCTTTGGCCACAGGACCCCTCCACTCCCTGATGTCTCCAGGGTGGCTGAGTGAAAGAAGATTCTGCTGCAGAATTCAAGGGTGCCTCAAGGAGAACACTTCTTTACCATGACCAGGAGAAAAGCAAACCCGAGGTAACTTACACACTCCCCTTCATCCATGTTTTCTGTTGTTGTGTTGTTTTGGGGTGCTGTTTGCTATTGTGGTTATTATTGTTGCATTGGCTAGGGCCTCATGCATGCTAGGCAAATGTTCTACCACTAAACTGCCTCTCCAACCTATGATTTTACCTTCTATAGTTTCAGTTACCGCTATTATTAGTTATTATTTTTCACCTCTTATTGTGCCTACCTTATCAATTAAACCTTATTGCAGTTGTAAATATACAGGAAAAACATCCTATGCAGTGTTTGTTATTATTAGACCACCACTGGGGGTCATGAAATGTATCCCCTGTAGATAAGGGGGCAATCATGTTAATATAATGAATTTGTAATCCACAAAACTTAGGTTTCATATATTGACTTTCAAGGTTTGTTTGGTAAGAACAGCCCAGATAAACACAACGGATGACTTCTGAAGCCAGTTTTGAATTCCAAACCTCTTCTACATGGAATTTTCCACCATAAACCACATAAGGAAAACTGCCTGAGTTAAGGATTAAAGCCCATTCATGCTTAGTCACCGTGGTAATTCCTTCCTGCTTCTAAGTGGCAACTACATTTCCAATCAGGTGCCAAAATCCCAAGATTTGCCATGAGCAAAGGTTCTGTGTGTGAGTGGGAAGGTTAAGAAGCCATTTTAGTCACCCAAAGACAGGATACTAAAAGCCCGTTTACCGGCACATCACTAAGCCTGAACCTCAGTTTAACTGAGTGGGAGCTCAGCACACAGACCACAAAAAGAGCTGCAAGGAGACCATTGTCTAGATATGATTGTAGTCTGAACAGTTATTGATTGATGACAGGGAGCATTAGATGTCTGCCTGCCTGTCTGTCTGCCTAGCTGGCCCTCTCTCCCTCTCTCTGTCTGTCTCTCTATGTGTCTGTGTGTCTCTCTGTGTGTAGGTGTGTCAGTATGTGTGGGTGTTTGTGTGTGTATGTGTGTGTATGTGTCTGTATGTCTGTGTGTGTCTGTGTGTCTCTCTCTGTGTGTTATGTGTGTATGTGTGTGTGTGTGTGTCTCTCTGTCTCTCTGTGTGTCTGTGTCTCTCTGTGTGTGTATGTGTGTGTCTGTGTGTGTATATGTCTATGTGTCTGTGTGTGTCTGTGTCTCCATGTGTCTGTGTGTATGTGTGTGTGTCTGTGTGTATGTGTGTGTCTGTGTGTCTCTCTCTCTGTGTCTCTGTATATATGTGCTTGTCTCTGTGTGTATATGTCTGTATCTGTGTGTTTGTTTGTCTGTGTGTGCCTCTCTGTATGTGTGTATGTGTCTGTGTGTCTGTGTGTCTGTGTGTCTGTGTCTGTGTCTGTGTCTGTTTGCTTTTGTGTGTAGAACAAAGAATAGCTTACAGGATTGCTTCTCTCCTTCCACTGTGTGGATGCATGACATTGAACTCAGGTCGTCAGGTTTAGTGGCAGAGTACCTTTAACTCTGAGCCGTCTGGCAGTAGTCTATTTTTTTTTTATTGTTGTTTATAACTTTCATTATGAGATTTTCATACAAATGTAATTTTGTGCCTTGATCATATGCATGTCTAAATACAGATCCTTCACAGGAGAACAACATGGTATTTTCTGTTCTCTCCCCCCCCACACCCTCTTTGGCCCCTTCTTAGAGCTCTCTGCTACCCAGCTCAGTCCTCCTTCTACTTGCATCTTCTCTCCATCTCTCTAGACTCACCTGTGAGTCTGTCTTACTTCACTTATCCTAATGGTCTGCAGCTCCGTCCATTCCCCCCCCCTCTTTCCCAGCTTATAGAACTCCATTGCGTGCATACACATTTCTTTATCTCTTGTCACATATCTGGGCTGGTTTCACATTATGAATCCATAAACATGGATGTTTCCTTTACATCATCCAAAGAAGCAAGGTTCCTGGTCTAGTCCAGGTTGTATTGCTCTATCCAGAGGGTGCTTACATCTCCCTGCTCCCCAAAAAGACAGGGAAGAGGTATGTCTAAGTAGACTTTCTGTCTCTATAACAGAATTCTACAGCACGGATAACCTCTGAGTAATGGACATTTGCTTGGCTCGAAGTTTCAAAGGCTGGGAGTCCCAGATCACAGCATTGGCTTTGGTTGCCTCATAACATGGCAAGGAAGTGACACTCGGGGATGGAAAGATTGGAGCTGAGCCCTTTATCGGGGCCCACTGACATCATGGCCAAACCCATTTGGCTAAAATTGCACAAATCTATTAGTGAGGGTGGAGCCCTTACAACCTAGTCCCTTCTTAAGGGTCCCACCTCATAATACTGTTATAACAGCAACCAAATGTCAGCCTGAGGGGAGCATAAGGCAGATAAGAAGCCTACCAAAGGGTACTTAAGGTGAGCCAACAAGACTGTGAAGGAAGACAGAGCCAGGTACTGATGCTGGGCATTCTAATTCTTCCTATATGAGTGTACAGTCACGGAAAAATTGCTGGAAGACTCTCAGCCATCAGGAAGAGGCACATTAAATTGAAAAAAATAAGAGAAAATGGCCCTATCAGGAGATCGTAATGGAGAAAACTAAGTAACTCTTAGAAAACAATCCAACTAGTGTCTCCCACGAGATTGAAAAGATGATTAAAAGTTGCAATACATGCTTCCATTAGAATGCATTAGCAAGCAAAAATGGATGGTAATGATGAATTCTCATAGATTTGAAATATTGCTAAAAAAAAATTAAAACAAAATTGATAAGTGGCAAAGTGGACCCTGCAAGAAACCAAACGAATACATGCATTACCTCATTTCTCAGGCAAAGTATAACCACGGCAGTGCTATGATAGGATCACATGATGGGATTGTATCCAGTGTGTTAGGTAACGTGGGTTGAAATCATAGCCCATTTCTCTTTGGCTATTGAACTTGTGCCGCATCAGGCATTCTTTCTAGGGTCCCATGCTAGTAGCTGATTTCCTCGTTGGTAACCTGATTTAAGATTGCCGTGAGTATTAAACACTGCCTTAGCATTTGCAAAACTTCTGAGTGTCTGGCACAAAACTCTCACGTTTGTAGTTTCAGGACAAAAAGCAATTAAAAAAAAATCTAGAAAAGGTGTCAGGCAAAACAGCACCCCAGAGCTTCTGTGCTGCTTGCTGGACCCAGGAGAAGCCAGGACTACGCATGCTCAAAGCGCTACCCCAGCAAAGCAACGGAGCGATGAAGTTGCACAGACAAAGGGGAGTGGCTAGGGAGATGGAAGGCTTTCGCCTTTGTACGTGCCTCACAAGAGAACCCTCTTTACAGCAGCTCACCGTCATCTGTTTGTCGGTGTCTCTTAAGACTCTCCTTTTTATTTGGTTCTGCTGCGGTTTTGTAGATATTTTAGGGAGGCACTGTGTGAGTCCTCTTGGTGGAGACTTGCTATAGGCAGGTAGCCTTGTTATTGGCATCTAACAGTGAAAAGATACGGATGGGGTTAGGTGCCCCAACACCTCCCACAATCCTCCTCACTCTATCTCCCAGCATTCATCTCTCCATTACCATGCAGTAAGTTGTATTCGTTCGTTCAGTTAACCGTGCTACGCACAGGTTGAGACCAGGGCATAGCACATACTCCTATGTTCTGCTACTGGCCTGCATCTCCAGTCCACATATTGGAAACAGAACTGACAAGAGATTTGGGCACTTAGATGCCACTTTTGGTTACTTTGACCAACGCCTTAGCAGCAACTCAGTCAGTGGTCTCTCTCTCTCTCTCTCTCTCTCTCTCTCTCTCTCTCTTTTTTTCTGCTCTTGCCTCTGTCTGCTATGGGACTTTCCCAGGCACACCGCATTTTGAAGCCCTTAGCAGACCTCTGTCAATCCTCACCTCCTTTTCTCCTACTTTGTCACTTGGCTTTGCTCTTTGGGCCATTTCCTTTACAAGTCTGCCTCCCTGCCCTCATTCCCTCATTGCCTCTGGAGGCACAAAACCTCTCTGCTCTCAGGACTTCCCGCTAAGCTATTAGGCCATCTGCAGGCGGCCTCTCCCAGCCCCCAAATCTGGGACAGCTGCTTTTCAACTCCAGCACCTCAAGGAAAGTCTCTCCTGTTAAAAGGCAGACTTCACAGTAGCCCCAAGAAGTGAGCAACTGTGGCAGGCCCTGAGAGCCCCCAGCATTTGACAAGCCTTCTAGGAGACCCTGATGCACATTCACCTTTAAGAACCACGAAGGAAGGAAGGAAGGAAGGAAGGAAGGAAGGAAGGAAGGAAGGAAGGAAGGAAGGAACGAACAATTAGGTAAAACTCTTTCTGCCAATTCTTCATCTTTGAATGCTTCTGATTTTATTTTCTGTCCTTCCTTCCTTCCTTCCTTCCTTCCTTCCTTCCTTCCTTCCTTCCTTCCTTCCTTCCTTCCTTCCAACTAGATGGACCACACTGAGCACACTTTCAAGGCTCTAGTCTTTTCACTATCCTTGTGTCTCTTCCTCCTCCTCTTCCCCTTCCTCCTTCTCTTTCTCTTTCTCCCCCTCCTCCTTTTCCCCCCTCCTCCCCTTCCTCCTCTCTCTCCTCCCTTCATTGCTCTCCCTCTCTCCCTCCCTCTCCTTCACCCTCCTCCCTTCCTCTCTCCTTCCCTCCTCTCTCTGTCCCTCCTCCCTCCTCCCCTGGCATCTCAGGCCTTGAGGAGCTTTACACATAGCTGACATTCCTTATTTCTAGAACAGATAGGAAGGAGACTGACTTGTGCTGGACAGAGTGTCCCCTGAGGTTTGGACACGTAGGCTACAGAGCACAGAAGAGTGGAGCGCCAGGAAACCCCAAAGCAAGCACAGCTGGAATCTGTAAAGTGCGCCCTCCCTCTTGGATTCAGAGAGAAACAAGCAAACAGCTGACCTGTTGCTCCAGCTGTTAGCCTCTGCTGTCTGAAATGTATAATGAATGCAGTTCTAAAAGCTGACGGTGTGCTGTCTACTTTCTCCTTCGCCAAATTTTACTAAGTTGGTATCTTTCAAAAAAACCATAGACCTTCCAAAAAAACGCCTTAATTATTCTGTGATATTAGAGTTGTATGAGTAGATGAAGGCATTTTTTTTCCAAACCTGGAGCTTCAGAAGTGGGGAGACAGGCAAAGATCATTTTATACAAAACAGAAAGTTCAAAAAACGTATTTAGAAGTTTATTGCTTTTTATTGTAACCTATGGCCAATAAAAAGTTGCATATTAATTGAAATTTGTAACTTATATGTAGTTATATGTAAATGAAAGTACACCCAAACTGTATCTCCAGAATCTATAATTTGAAGAAGCCCTAGTATAATTTTTAACCATTAATGGATTTTGTTTGCTATATAACTGTTCATTTTACTGTGTCTCATTTTCTAAGTTGAGGTTGATTAAAAAAAAAAAAAAAAAAAAAAAAAAACCCTGGGGTTGGGGAGGGGGCACTGCCTGTGATCCTAGCACTGGGAGGTGGAGACAGGCAAGAGGACTGGGAGTTCAAAATAAGCCTTGGCTATATAGCAAGTTCAAGGCAAGCCTAGGTTATATGATACCCTGTCTAAAATAATAATTATAAAGTAACAACAAAAAGACAGGGAAAATCAAGTTTCCTTAAAGTTGGAGCATTTCTCTTTATGAATGTTTCATTTAAAAAAAAAATGAAAAAGTACAGATTCCCTAAACATACCTCCACTGAGTAAGAAAGCTCACATAACATGTAAGCCAACTGATAAGCATCTAAGTTTATTTAAAAACAAAACCCAAAAACATTGTGGATAGCAAATTGGAAAAACAAAACAAAACAAAACAAAAAACTCTAGTTTGCTCTAGAATATTCTCCGATCCCTAGGTTTCATGACCCTTTCACTTGAAAAGACAGACAGACAGACAGACAGACAGACACACACACACACACACACACACACACACTCACTCGCACACACAATCACTGATTGCAAAACAAATTCTATTTTATTTACATGTGTTCACTGAGACCTGTTTGATCTGCTGAACTTAAATAATTTGTAGACAGCTAGCTTCCTTAGATATGGGGAGTAAGGGGTTCCCCACTAAGAATCATCTTCCAGGGACCCCCTGAAAGCCTGGGCTTCTCATCGATGTCCAGCAGGTACAGCATGCTGAAGCCGGCCGCCCTGGAACCTCCACAGCCCGCCAAGAAGCTTCACAGAAGAAATGCCCATTTCCTTCTTATTCTCCCTCGCTTTTAGAACAGCTTTAGGGATAGCCACCCACACCCCCTCATCTGTACAAAACCAATTGTATTAGGAAATACGGCGGCGGGTTGAGAATGGTAGGGTGGGGGAGGGGAAGTTGTGGCTGTGAGCAGATGAAGAGGCAAGGAGAGAAAGGCCCAACTGCAGAATAGCTTCAGTATGCCCGTCCCAAGTCCGATAAACATCTCTTTAATATTAAACACTGGCTGGAAGTACTTTTACATAAGGAAAAGAGAAGACCTTTTCATGCTTTTTGAAAGGTGAGCATAAGATCAAAGCAGCCTGGATGGAAGCTCCTTGACTGGAATTCCATCAGCACAGATGGAAAACTCATTAAAAAATAAAAATAAAAATAAATATACTCACAAATAAAAATAAGCCTCTAGGTTTTAAGACTTCTGGCCCGTGTTAGACGGAACATCAGGAGCCAATTAAATTGCTCTCCCCTTTTTTGTTTATTCTAAATGATACGGTCTTTCCCCTCCTCTGATTAGACCAGCATTGCATCCGCTGTGGTAAGGGTCTGTTCCTTCACTTGCTTCAAACCCTTTTTCCATGGCGCAGAAGTTGGAAAAACATTGAAAGTCTGCACTGTATCACACGAGGAAAAGCCAACTAAATGTTCACTTTATGTCTTATAATATTTTCTTTTGCCCCCAAAAGACATTGGCAGCTGGGGAGTGTCTGTGACCCGAAGTATGCAGCTGGCCACAGTGGTTCCCTTTCTACATTTGCTTGGGCTTTCTCTGTCTCCTGGGCATCTAATGGGATATATTCTTCACATTACGCTTTTAGTTTTCTCTTGGTGGGTCTGGATCCATGGGTCAGTTCTGAAAGGACGACACCTAGGCTTAGAGCCTTGTTGTGAAATAGGGACTATAAAGTGACATCAGTCTTCCCAGTTGCTAGCTGAGAGCACAAACTGAGTGTGTCTGTTTCCTGTCTGTCCACCCAATGAAGGGCTCCATGTCTCATGTCTGCACATCAGCAAATCTACAGTTCTGTCCCTGGGGTGTAGTCCCAGGAGCAGGGTGAACCTTACGTGTTGGAAAATACTACCAGCTAGGTTTGTAAAAACCACAAGTCATGTGGCTGTTGACTTGTACAACACATGTAAACTTTCTTGTACGAGTCATACGAGGGGGAAAAAGGAAGAAAGGCGTTTGATCTAGTGTTCCCTTACATCTGTCCAGAATGACTAAGACAACCCAGAGGCTCAGAGTGCTTAGGTAAGCAGACAATGCCAAGACATCAGAGCCCTTGAGGCTTCAGCCCCCCTAAGGATCCCCACCAATGAGCTCAGGGGTCCATCACAGCCTTGTGAACACCCAGCTGATCACCTCAGGAAATGTCAAGAATTTCATTTGATTTGGTTTTATCCTTTTGAGACCTGGTTTCTCTGGGTAGTCTTGGCTATCCTGTAGGCCAGGCTAGCTTCAAACTCACAGAGATCCGCCTGCCCTGCCTTTGCCTCTGCCTAGGGAGTGCTGGCGTCAAAGGTGTAGCACTATGCCCACTAAAATGACAGGACTATTACCTCGAAGGTGATAAATGTCTTTTATCCTTATATCCACAATAAGGGCTCAGCTCTAGCATCCCAGGGGCTCTGATGGGCTCCATGGCCACCAGGTACTGCATGGTGTTGCACAGATCTTTTCTGTGTAATTCAACCATCGGATTAAATCAAATGCCTGCAGTACTCAGTGGGCTGTCTTCCTTGTTAACTCCAGCTCACCCATACTTTTTATTAGTTTCTAGGAGACAAAATGGAACTGTTGCCTGCATAGAAACAGCATAGTCGCCTAGAATCTCTGGGTGTGTTCGGGTTTGCCTACTAGAGGCCATTTGTATTTGAGTGGCTGTAAAAGGTGGTACACTAAATCTGACCAAACTTCTCCCCCACCCCCAACTTACACATATTTCCTTAGTATGTAAAACTATGTTCTTTTGTTCTTTATGCAATAATATAAAGCTATCATTTTGTATTATAGGTAGCTTACTTATAACATAGTGCCAAGTAATATTTTGGCAAACATTTTAAAGTAATGGACATTAAGTATTGGAAGTATCTGTAGTTCTAGATACTTGGGGAAGGTAGAGTATGGTTGAGACAGAAAATCACAGATTCAGGCCAGTCTGGGCTACAAAGTGAGTTCAAGGCCAACCTGGATGATTTATCGAGACCTTGGATCAGATAAAAGGTAAGAGAAGAGCTAAGGTATAACTGATTGTCTGTGCTTGTCTGGTATATGCCAGGCCCTGGGTTCAGATCACCAGCTACTGCTCAAAATCATATTAAAATCCCTTGAGACACTTTAAAATAATACCAGTTCCTAGATCCTAACCACAGAGATATTGACTGGAATTTTTTTCTAGGTAGGACTTGAACTAACTTCCTTCCTTCCTTCCTTCCTTCCTTCCTTCCTTCCTTCCTTCTTCCCTTCCTCCCTCCCTCCCTTCCTCCCTCCTTCCCTTCCTTCCTTCCTCCTTTCCTTCCTTTCTTTCCTTATTTTCCAGTGATACCACTGCTCAGTGAGGGAGTTCCACTGTTCTAAGTGTTCTTGAGCTCACAAACAAAGGCAAATCAAGGAACCATCCCCATTTCCATACACTCACATCCTGGCAAGGCAAGAAAGTATGTGTTTGGAAACTTATTTGGTTCCAGTAAGAATCTAGAGAAAGGATGCTCATCTAATAAGGAGAAGAGAGAGATTTTCTCCTAGCTCGGAAGCATTCTGCACCAGAGAGCTAATTGGCCTCCATAATTGGCCTCCTGACAATATCTGAATGTACAGATGGAAACCTCAGACCCAAATGCAGGCCATTTCCATAAAATCCCATTGAAGGCTAAATTCCATTTATCACCAAAATTCAAAGTTCCGTATATTAGCTCAGTTTTACTAGTTTCTATCTTCCTCAGGCAAGAACCCACAGTATCTCTCTGGAAAGAACCGTGTTAATTCTTAGCCAATGACGGGACTCTATCAAATGTTGCCATCCTGGCTGTTCAGTTGCTCTTTAATGAGTAAGCAGTTTACACCTAGACCATACATGTTAATTCTGCCAGCCTCTCTGGTCACCAACACACCAAGCTGCAGCTGCCACCTGCAATACTACTACCAGTGAATGCCAAGCTAGCTCAGCCACTCCTGAACATGGGGTATGGAGGATTTATGCCTTTATCCCTCTCACCTGCCAGAAAGGGTTCCTTCCTGGTTCTGCCTGCCTGAGTTGCCAGCTCAAAATTCAAAGAATGGGGGAGATATTTCCAGTTGCTGGGTCTAAATTGTATTTCCAGTTTTTAGCTCTAAGAGAAGACAAAGAAAAGTCTAGAAGTTTTACCTTCTGAGGCAGGAATCATGTCTAGTCCTCTGTCATGACTCAGATAAGAAGCCATTCCCCCAAAATAGATATGATAATATTGGACAGCTCCAGCCTTACAAACATTTCCGATAGAGTTGATTAAAATTATTATTAAAAGAAGAAAAAAAGGGTGAGGGAAAAATATTGAGTCATTGTCCTACCTAGTAAAGAAGAAATCATTTCATTCAGATTCATTTTCAGGGATGTCCACAGTTGTATAACAGGACACTGATAATGTGAATTAGTTTGATGTTTTTTTTTTTATTTCAATATCAAATAACTGGTGAGTCCCTTTATCATGTAACCTATACTTTCTAGACATCATTGAGATGTAAGTGGGCATGATTCCCAGTGGCTCCAGTTAGAATGTGTTAACACCTGTGCCTGCCTGATGACAAACCAATATCTTTAATAGAAAAAAAATTCTCAAATAAAAATTTAAAAAGGAAAAAAACAAAAAATAATAAAAAATAATTAAAAAGGGGGAAAAAAGAATTTTCTCACACCAAAAACAGTAGGAAGAAGCTATCTGGCATGGGATTATCTTCAAAATCTAGGTTATTCGGGTTGAAATAGTACCATGAGTATCTAGGAATGCCCTTTGTTTAAAAAAATAATTATTGTGTTTGGAAAATACTTCATTTTCTAATACCATGTCCTTCCACCAGTGCCCAGTGGACAATTATGAAAACACACACTCATACACATACATACACATGCACACACACATACACACACATGCACACAAGCATACATACACATACACACATACCTTACTAAGAAGAAAAGACAATTTTCAATAACAGTTTATCATCGACATTTCTGAATCTAAAAAGGCAACATCTCTCAGAAAATGCAGTATCTAAAACTGTGAAATGAGGGTGGCTTATACAGGAATGACAGCGCCTGTAGACCTTAGAAACCACATCCCTGTCTCTCTCTTCTTCAGCCCAGTACTAGGTATTTATCATGGTCTTTTCCCAACAGAAGTATTTGCTACCAACACACACACACACACACACACACACACACACACACACACACACAAACATACAAGACAGACACACACACAGAGAGAGGTGTATACAGAGACACTCAGACACACACAGGGAGACATGCACACAACCACATGTATCTGCACAGAGAGAGAAACACCTGCACACACACACACAGACACACACACACACACACACACACACACACACACACACACAGCTGCTGACCTGACAGTGCTCTCATCAGGAATCAAGATTACCCCTTCTCTTGGCTTCCTTTCATGAGAGCTGACAGCTAGCTAAGCACTTGGCCTCAGAAGGGAAGCCAAAGCCCCCAGATGACAAGGAAGATGACTCCTCTTTCCTCAGGTGACAAAGCTCCGAGCTTGTGACCCTTCTTCCCCGTTAGTTCTATTCTTGTACATGACATTTCTCCTCCGGTTCATGCTCCTATTTCCCCAGATCCAAACAATGCCAAGGACAGGTAGCTTTTTCAGATTCGCCCTGAGCTATACTCTTAGGCTGTCTTTGTGTTTGCATTTGCATGGGGTTATGGGCCACAAGCAGTTGGTTTAAAAGAATTGGCAGGTGCAAACACAAACAGGGGAAAATATTTTTTTCATACTTGGTCAAGAAGAAAAAGAGATCTTAGAACTATGTCTAGAAATCTCACAAAAGAAAGAGCTCCCATCTCCAAATAAACTGAGGTTACTTTCAGTTGTTTCTGGTTTTGTTGAAGGATTCTATCTCTACCACACTAAAGAAATAGAATTTAGAGACTTATTTTTTTAAAGCTAACATTATTTCCTCCTACCCTTAGATGAAGAAAGAGGAGGGGAGAGGGAAACGTGTGAACCTGTCCCCTTTCTCTGTCCTCAGCAGTTTTTTTTTTTAACCTATTTCCTCTTTTTGTCAAAGGCTCCCCAGGGCCTGGGATCTGAGGGAGTCTTAGCTAGCCAGCACACTCATAGTCACGGTGCTGGAATGCCACAGAATTTTGTTTCAGTTTTCATTTTCTTTGGTGCTTTATGCATGCGAACTAAACGGCGCTCTCCCACTGACCTGCCCTCAGCCTTAATTAAAGCTTCCAGGTGACTTAAGTCCTTCAGCCTTGGAACTACATCCATTTACTGAAACGAAGGGGGGGGGGGGACACCTAGCACACTGAGCGTGAACCCCATCCTAAATAAGCCTCACCTTCAAGTTCCCTGTTGTAGCTTTCGCAACCTGAGTCCTAACTCTTTTAGAGCCAGACAACAGGAAACTGTTAAAGGCCTTTGCTCCAGGTGGGAAGTCTGGAGGCTCCCTGGAAGCTCTCGGGAAACCACTACGTCTGCAGATTTTTTTCATCTTTCATGAGTTGGGTTATCAATTTAGAGGTTCTTCAAGAATGTTTTCTACTTTCACTGGACACACTTACCCTTATACTCAAGGTTAAGTATGCTCTCACCCCTCATCAACAAAGCTTCTTTTGACAGCCCGTGAGACCATTACCGAAAGCTACAACTAATCAAAATGCAGAGAACAGAGCTGGGCGTGGTGGCCCACGCCTTTAATCCCAGCACTCGGGAGGCAGAGGCAGGTGGATTTCTGAGTTCGAGGCCAGCCTGGTCTACAAAGTGAGTTCCAGGACAGCCAGAGCTACACAGAGAAACCCTGTCCCGAAAAAACCAAAAAAAAAAAAAAATGCAGAGAACAACCGACTATGGGCTGCCCAGCCCCAGCAGATATATCCATAACACAATGCCTGCACCTTCCAATCAAGGGATGCTGCAGATGAAGAGATAGAAAGATTATAAGGGCCAGAGGAGCAGTATGTCTGCTGTAAGGAGTGCCTTCTAGCTATGGTTTGGAAGCTACACCCATACACATTCAGCAAGACCTGAAGGATTACAACAATAATTAACAGACACCTAACCCAGATGCGAGAAATCTCATGGGGTCCCACCCATAATCCAAAAAAAAAAAAAAAAAAAAAAAAAAGACCAGCTGCTGAGAGAGGAAAACTCAGTCTTCACCAGGGAAGGACCCCTGATTAGTCATCTAATCCCAAGTGGTCAGCCCAAGTGGTCAGCAAGCAACCCTGAAGAAACTCAGCAGATTATATTAATATATATTTTGTGTGTGTGTGTGTGTGTGTGTGTGTGTGTGTGTGTGTGTAACAACAATGATTAAAGAAGAGGAGGATGTAAAATTTGGGAGAGAGCAGGGGTGGGTATGGAAGGGATAGGAGAAAGAGGAGAGAGAAATGATATAATTATGTTTTCATTAACTTTTTCAAAAAAAAAAAAGAATGTGACTTTAATCATATCTAAATCAGAATGGACTGTCAATCTGCATACTCCACTGTGACCTAGGGTGGGATACTACAATAATTGATAGTGTTGTCTAAGAAAGAAATGGGAAGAGCTTCAGAGAAGGACCCACTCTATCCATAACAGGGCAACTATGTGGGAATAGCTGGTAGAAAGAGGAGACTGAGAAAGGTTTTGCCCATCCTGAAATCAACAGTGTAGCTGTGCAAACTTGTCTCCAAGTAAAACCTTTGAGAGAGCAGTGAGTTACCTTTTGGCTGTACCATTTTGGGGAACACATGGAAAAAACAAAGAAACTTCTAATTGAATTAGAGTAGCATTGGGAAGAGGTCAAGAAAAGGCAAATTCTTGATCTTGGTTGTAGAGGCAGGAACCCAGATAACACTGCCCATGGAATCTATAAAGGAGCCGAAGTTGAGCTAATGCTTAACAATCGTGAGGTCAGATGAGCAACGCCTGTCCCGCGGGTCTGCTGGCGGGTCTGTGTGACCTCTTTTGAGAAGGCGATTACAAAGTGTTGATTTAGAGGACTAAACACTAATATGGGGTGGATATTCTGCTGGCCTCCAGCCAAGTCTGAAGTCATTTTGCTATGCTAGGCATCATTTCTAGAAGGATACAGTTTAAAAAGAAGCCGACAGGGATGGTGGAACTCCCTCATCCCAGTTTCCTAGAGCTTATGGAGGCCCTGAAGCTGAATGCCTTGTGACAATGCTCACACAGCAGGATTTACTGACGTAAGAGCTGGTTCCAAAGCAAGGCAAACATCTGGATAGATTCTTCAGATTGGTAAATGCTGAAAGACACGCCTTGATTCCAGTGAAGACTTATGAAGGCTACCATGTGTGATCAGTAGCAATAGCTGGGGTTTGGTGAAGACATTTTGGCAAAAGCTCTTTGAACCATATGGTTTCCTGAAAAGGTCTAGGGAAACTCCGTTTGCCCAGATTTCTAAGAATCTAGATAAGACTTGTGCTGGCTGGCTTTTATGTCGGCCTGACATAAGCTAGAATCACCTGGAAAGAAGGAATCTTGTGTGAGAAAATGCCTCCCCAAGGACTGACCCATAGGCAAGCCTATGGAGCATTCTCTCGATTGATGGTTGATGTGGGTCCCAGGTCACTGTGGGTGGGGCCACTCCTGGGCAAGTGCTCCTGGTTGATATAAGAAAGCAGGTTGAGCAAACCACGAGGAGAAAGCCAGTAAGTAGTGTTCCTCCTTGGTGTCTGCTTTGAGTTCCCACTCTGACATCCTTAGATGCTGGATTCTAGTGTAACCATGTAAATGAAATTAACCCTTTCCTCCCTAAGTTACTTTCGGTCATAGTGTTTTAGCACATCAATAGAAACCTTAACTAAGGCAAGTAGTGAATATTCTCATGGTAGGGAAAGAGTGCATTCTATAGAAAAGAAGGATTGTTTTATGTGTGTAATCTTCATTTGAGCATTTAATAACTTAGTTTGTATCAAGATTGGCCTTTACAGTGCAAAGGATTCTAGCTTCCCAATAATTGTGCTGGGGGGGGCTAAATTCACTTCCTACCCTTCTTTGCCAACTGTATACTTAGTTCCACTGTTGTCTAGCAGAGACATAATTTTCTTGTGAACTTGTTGTCATTAATTTATTTATCTTACAGAGTTGTTCCAAAGGTAAATTATCTATGGCAAGATGAATGAAACAGGAAGAGCATTTCCTAACAATAACTTTCAAATGAGCTTGGTAAAGTTACTATTCTATTGATTCAAAATGCAGTCTACTATTATTAAATTATTATGACAAAATCATCAATTTGTGGTTTAATTCATTCTGATTACTATAAAAGTGATGTAATGACAGTACTTCTCAATGTGTTGCTTTCAGGATTAACTGGGATGCTATCTATAAGACACTCCCTGACCCTGAAGAACTTCCCAGGGCAGTGTACTTCTGAGACCTCTGGGTGGGAAACCCTTTGTGAACTTTGTTTACTGTTTGTCCTCTGTGATCACTAGCAGAATTTATTATTTTGACCCCCCCTCAATCCCCTATACTTCTCCATCACCAGACCTAGACATATGAACCTTAGCCTCTTGTCACCTTCACTATCTCTCCAAATAGTTGTCCTCTGCCATACTGAATGCCATTTCCACAAGTCCCTTCTGCCTCCTCTGCAGGTTGTATATCCTTGCTCAGTAACCTTTCTTTTCTTCTTGTGGGTGAGTCTTTGGCCAGTGCCCAGAGATAGTCTGCCTTGAATAGCATCAGCTACTGAACTGACCTACTAAAACTTCAATGGTTTCCCTGTAGTTCAATTTCCAGAGAACAAGGGAGGGGAGGCAGGTTAAGAAGGAGAAGGTTAAAAGGAGGGACAGAGAGAGAGAGAGAGAGAGAGAGAGAGAGAGAGAGAAACACAGAGAGAGCAACAGAGAAATAAAATGATAAAGAGAGACAGAAAGTGACAGAAATGGAAAGAGAGAAACAGATGGAGAGACAGAATGGCAGAGAGAGAGAGAGAGAGAGAGAGAGAGGGAGGGAGAGAGAGAGGAGAAGGAAGGAGTCCATGGACTTGACTTTCAGTCACCAGCATCCATATAACACAAAAAAGGTAAGCATGGAGATCAGGCCCCAGATAAAGGCCAGAACCCACTAGGTCTCATTCCAGTCACAATGCTCTCAGAATTGAGCCTTTGGAGAGTCATGATCTCCTCCAGGAAGGATTTTCTTGTGTGAAAAATGAACTTCTTCCTACTCACCTTCTTGAATTATCAGAAAAGGAAATTTTCAGCTCAGCCAAGATAAAACGGAACTTTCCTACACCAAGGAATCCAAGGGTCTGTTCACTCCACTGAAGTCACGAATGGAACCCAGGGGTGTGCTCCATTGCTTCTGAGTGCAGACCTCTCACTGTATTGAGGGGCAATGATGAGACCATTGGTTTTAAGGATATCCTTAATGACACATCACAAAGAGAACTGATGGGTGAGTCCCATTTCATGGTAGAATGTACTCTGCTATAATAACAGTGTGCTGTGCAGGAATGACTGAAGCACATTTTGAAGTTATCTCTGTTACAGTCTGATGTACACAGTATTAATGCACACGTGCATGCACACACACACACACACACACACACAAGCTAAATGTGGTCACACAAACTTGTAACCCCAGTGAGCCCAGGGTCAGGGAGAGACAGGGGAATCACTGGACCTAGATCACCAGCCTAGATTCAGAGTCAAGAAAGATTTTGTTTACAGGAAATAAGGCAGAGGGTGATAGAGCAGGGCACCAGATGTCCTTCCCTGACCTCTGCACAGCCACACGTGTGCAAACCTGCATGCCCATGTGCATACCGTTGCATGTACTACACGGCACTCACACATGTACACAAAATAAATAAAATTAAGAAGTAAAGAGTTGAGCAAGGTAGCACACATCTTCTGTATTCCCACCATTCATCAAGGAGAAAAATCGAGCTCAAGGCCAACCTTGGATACATGTCTCAAATAAAACAAGAGAGAGAGGAAGGGGAGAGGGGAAAGAGAATAAAAATATGGTTAGGAAGATGGAAGAGAAGCTGTGGTGGTTTAAATATGTTTGACCCAGGGAGTGGCATTATTAGGAGGTATGGTCTTGTTAGAGTAAGTGTGGCCTTGTTGGAGGAAGTGTGTCGATAAGGGGGTAGGCTTTGAGACTCTCCTCCTAGCCATGTGGGAGGCAGTCTTCTGGTTCCCTTTAGAATAGATGTAGAACTCTCAGCTTCTTCTGTAGCACCATGCCTGCCTAGACACCACCATGCTTCCCACCATGATGATAATGGACTGAACCTCTGAAACTGTAAGCCAGCCCCAATTAAAGGTTGTCCTTTATAAGAATTGCCTTGGTCATGGTGGCAAGGTCTCTTCACAGCAGTAAACCTTAACTAAGACAGACATTAATAGATACCCTGTGTGTTAGGAGTTAAAGCAGAGTCCAAGAAGGGTCTAGAAAGTCTGCTCACCCTGCATTTGCTCCAGGCCCTTCCCCTATTTGACCACTATGAAGCCGCTGTATGAGTTTTTTTTTTTTTAATTTTAACTTAATTTGTAAATAAACAAAATTATCATTTTCATCTCAGAGACACAGAAAATGGAAACTTTGATGTTCAGAGCTAGAGAATGTCTCAGATGGCCTGACCACTGAGCACACTCAGAGACCAAGCTGCAGTGGCATCCAACCTAAAGGAAGGAAACTCTAGCCTGCCACTTCCTTCTGAGATGTATACACCAATTCTCTTGCTGATACACTTTTAAGGGGTGAGGGGGTGAGGGGGTGAGGGGCTGAGGGAGGGGTAAGGATGAGACTAAAAGCCTGTTAGTGCATTCTCTCAGCACACTGGTACCCACCACAATCCCCTAAGGAATAAAGAACAGCAACTGTTGCTTCTGAGAAACCTCCCTTACATCATTGCATTTAATCTGTAAAACAACCCAGCCAAGAGCTCAGGATTATCTTCATTTTATAATGGAGATTAAAGGGGTCAAGTGACTAAGTCACTTGGGTGAGATTTACTTCAGGTCTCTGAGGTTTCCAAAGCTCTTGTTTTACCCAAAGTCCAGTCTCCTAATCATTTTTCCCTCGGTTGTTGTTTTTCCCCAGGAAAAACAAACAAGCATGTATTGTAACTCTATTGCCTGTAGTCCATGACTTATGGCTATCTTTAATTCTGCATGCAAAGATTAAAATGATAAAGTTATTAAAGCCATTCATCAAGTCCCGATTACCTCAAATTGCCAAATAAAGCTAACTTATCCCACAAGCCAAGACCTTTCACAAAGAAAAGGAATAAAACAAACACATTATTTTATCTTTCATTATGTGGTTTGTGAGTCCCAGAGAAAGGAGCTCAACTGTAAAATTAAAAAACAAAAACCAAATGGTTTGCAAAGAAGTTCTGACATCTATATATTTTTTTAAAAAACAGGTAAAAGGAAGTCCAAAACATGGATCCTAGACTGACTGCAAGAAATAGAAATGATAGAATTCCAAAGAGAGAGAGCACTCGGTCTTAAGTTCTAGTCTTGGATATAGTTAAGCAAGTGTTAAGAGGGAAGAGAAGAGGATGGAAACAGAGAGAAAGGAAGAAGGGTCCCAGAAGGGGAGGAGAGAGAGAGAGAGAGAAGAGAGAAAGAGAGAACTGACTCCCACAAGCAGACTGACCTCCACACATACACCATGGTAGGCAGATATGCCCAAACACCACACACACACACACACACATTTTTTTAAAATACTAAAATCTTTTAGAGGACTGCTATCTTAACTCCATCTCACAAAACACAAATTACTAACATCAGAAGAACTAAAGAGACAGCATAAATTCTAATGATGTTAAAAATAAGATATTAATTAGAAACTTCATCTGTAACTTTAACACCTTAAGTGAAATAAACAAATTCCTGATCAATTCCTTAATTTGATTCAAGAAAAAACCTGAGAATATGAATGTCTTTTATGCCTATAAATTAAATTCTTAATCTTCTTCTTCTTTGTTGTTGTTTGGTTTGGGGTTTGGGGTTTGGGTGTTTGTTTGTTTGTTTGTTTGTGGGGTGCTTTGCTTTGTTTTGTTTTGTTGTTGTGTTTTGTTTTGGTTTTTGGTTTTTGTAGAAAGGGTTTCTCTGAGTAGCCCTTGCTGTCCTAGAATACACTCTGTATACCAGGCTGGCCTCAAACTCAGAAATCCGCCTGCTTCTGCCTTCTAGGTGCTGGGATTAAAGACATGCACCACCACTGCCTGGCTACAAATTAAATTCTTAAATTAAACCCTAGTGACAGCTGTTATTTAATCCTTCTAGAGCCCAAGATCTACAAAATAAATACATTCTTACATGTGCACATATACACACACCCTTGTGGGATGCTCTGACCATGAAATCCTCAAGTTTTCTCTTGAATCCCTCTCTGAAGCTCTCTCTGGCAGTCTGGCCCACAGGAGAGACCCCCACTCCCACTCACTACACTGCCCTCCTCTCACATATGGGTGCCTTCTCTCTCTGCAGAGGTTATCTGTATTTGAAGTCAAGAACTTGCTTTGACCTTCCTCTTAATCTAGGAAGAGGCTCCCACATAATAGACATTTAACAAACTCTTTGTGGTTACAGGGGAGGAAAAAAAAAACTTTTGTCAGTAGATAGAGTTAGGAAGCATCCTAAGGTTCTATGCTCTGTGAATTTTCTGTGACTGATTCTCAAAGACAAAAAAAAAAAAAAGGAATAAGTGCCATTTGATGGGCTGATATGGAAGAACTCATACACCTCCCACTTTAGCATCAGTCTCCAAATCAAGTGTGAGAGGTTTCTCTGCCAGAACTGAATACATCTATAGCCTGTGGACATCCAAAGAACAAGCACGTTGCTACCATTCTAGAGGCTTCTGCCCTGCCATTCTATAATCCACGAGAGACCCTCAGTGCCAGTGTTCTGGGTCAAGGTAGGGGGGTAATTCAAGCAGACATGCATCCCTGCCCTCAATTACATTCTATTACAATCCAAATTAAGTTTTGACATGAGTCTATCTATGAAATGTTGTGATTGCCATTTTAGCAATATCAAGAGTGGGTGTCTATAAACATCAAGAGAGGGTGCATGTAAGCAGTAGCCAAACCAGATGAGATTGCTCACAGCTGTGATCCCAGCACTTGGAATACGCAGGCAGTAGAATTGCCATGTGTTCAAGGCCAATCTAAGCTACACAGTGTGTTGCAGGATTGCTGTAGCTATAAAGTTAGAGCTTGTCTCAAAACAAAACAAGAAACAATCTGGCCATTGGGTGCACTGTATGTGTAGTGCTGATGTTAAGGTCCTGTTCCCCAAATGGCTCTTGATCTGTTAGTAAAGAAGCCATGGGACAATTGTTGAGCAGAAGGAACAGGCAGGACTTCTGGGTCTCTGGAGGCAAAGCACAGAGGCAAGGGAGGAGAGATGGAGCACACCATGCTTCTAATGGAGAAAAGGCGACCAGCCATGTGAGATCTTGAATGGTGTAGCCACACAGGCCGCCCCTACAGGCAGGCAGGTGGGCATGTTTAGTTGGGACTAAACATAACTAAAGTTTAGGGCAGGTGGAGAGGTGTGGAGATAAGAATATTGATAAGGGCATGCTTTCACATGGGGGGGGGAATAGTATCACCCAGTAATTGTATCAAAAGGCAAGTTGAAATTAAACAACTGTGTGTGTGTGTTTTATCCATGCATTCAAGGGAAGTTGGGTTGAGGCTGGTAGCTCAGCCCATTCCCGGAGCTTGGACAGGGTAGCAAAAGCTACATGCAAAAGAATACCATCTTCCTGAATAGATTTTGTTTCCCTTTTATTGAGAACAACTTCTCTCATGTACTATATCCTAACTACAGCTTCACCTCCATCTACTCCTCTCAATATCTCCCCACCTTCCCTCTCCTTTGTCTCTTCATCCGCTCCTTTTCTGTTTCTCATTAGAAAAGAACAGGCTTCTAATAGATGCATAGCAAAATAAAATATAATAATATAAAAATCCATCACATCGAGGTTGGACAGGGCAAACCAATGGAAGGAAAGGAGCCCAAGAGAAGGCACAAGACTCAGAGATTCACTCATCTGTACACTCGAGAGTCTCATAAAAATACTAAACTGAAAGCTCAACCATATTTGCAGATGATGGTGCAGACCTGTGCAGGCTCCGTGCTTGCTGTTTTTGTCTCGGAGTTCATGTGAGCAATTCTCAGTTTATTTAGAGAGCGTTGTTCTGTTGGTCCTCCATTCCCTCTGGATCTTAGACTTTTTCCACTTCCTCTTCCACAGGGTTCCCTCAGCCCTGAGGGGAAGAATCTAATGGATATATCCCATTTAGAGCTGTGTTCTCTCTCTCTCTCTCCTTCCACCCCTTTCTCTCTCTGCATAATGTCTGGCTGTGGGTCTCTCTATTTGTTTCTGTCCACTGCAGAAGGAAACTTCTCTGATGATGGTGGAATAAGGCACTGATTTTTGAGTACAGCAGAATATCATTGGGAGTCAGTCATTTTATCACCACTTGTCAAGGCAAGCAGTATTTGGTTTCACCCTAGGTCTCTAGGATGTCTAGTCTCTGCTTCTTGGTTACCCAAGCAATGTCAGGCATGGGTTCCATCCCATGAAGTGGGCCTTGAGTCAAATCTGACAGCGGTTGGTTACTCCCATAAGCCTTGTGCCACCATGGCCCTGGCATATTTTGCAAGCAGAACACCATTGTAGATCAAAGGGTTTGTGGCTAGGCTGGTGTTTGTTTCTCTTTTGACAGCATTCAGATTACCTTCCTGCACCAAAGACACTAAAAGATAGGAGTGTAGTTTCTATGTAGACACCAGCTTGACCGTTCCATGTTCAACGAGTTTTGTGGGTGTTGCCTTTAGGAATGGGGACTTGCTGTCAGGTTGCAGAGAGCAATTTATTGTCTTGGTGACAGCTTGGGTTGTTTGGGGATTTCCATGAAACCCCTTTGGCCAATGACTTAATTGGATATAACACAGTACTGTTACTGGAAGCTTCGTTTGGTAATAAGAGATGGCCAGCTGGGACTCCATCTCCCCCATTATTCTGAGACTTCATTAGGATTGTCTTCATAGATTTTAGGAAGTTTCCACTGCACTAGGTTTCCATGCCACCCCTCAAGTTCTTCCCAATTCTAGCTGTCTCTCCGGGCATTTTCTTCCTCAACCTAGTCCGTCATTCCCATCCCCTTACCCCCATTCCACCCATTAAATCGCTTCTATTGCACCCTCCCAGGGAGATCCATGTGCCTCCCCTCACGTCCTATATACCTGACCTCTCAAGCTCTACAATTTGTAGCTTGGTTATTATTTACTTTATAGCTAATAGAATGGATTAATTTTAATGTCTTTTTATTACTTGGCTAGTTATCATAGATTGATTTTATTGAAAGTGAGCTCTCAGCTCCTTTCCTTACTCTTCTCCCCCCATCCCACCCTCATGTGTATATCTGGCTTGCTTTTTCAATTGCTGTTATTAAATACTATGACCAAGAAATTTTATGTAAAAAAAAAAAGAGAGTTTAATTTGGGGTTCAAAACTCCAGAGGGTGAGAGTCCACAGCCACCATGGTGTGGAGCACAGCAGTAGGGACACAGGGATAACACTGGTAAGATAGCTGAGAATTTATGACTTTATCTCAAAGTAGGAGCCAGGGGAAGAGAAAGAGAACTGACAATGGTGTGGGCTTTTGAACCCTCAAAACTCATCTCCAGTGACACACCTCCTCCAACAAGGCCACACCTTCTAATTCTCCCCAAACAGTTCCAATAACCTGGAACCAAGCACTCAAATAAATGAGACCATGAAGGCCAATCTCATGCAGATCTCCATAAAACCCATGCCTGTGTAATTTCCACTGTTATGATTTGCCAGAAAGGGAATCCTTCACCAAATGCTGACACCGTATTCTTGTGCTTCTTAGCCTATTATTTGTTTGTTTGTTTGTTTGTTTGTTTTTTACATAGGATATCACTATGTAATCTTGGCTAGCCTAGAACTAGCTTTCCAGTTGTCTTTGAACGCAGAAATTCACCTGCTTCTGCCTCTAGTGTGCTGAGATTAAAGGGGCAGGCCTTTCTAGCCACTAGAACTGTCAGAGATAATTTCTTCATAAATCAGTATTCTGTTACAGAGGTAGAAAATGGATTCATTTTAGTCAAAGCCTCCGTCCTCAGTATTACTTCTCCCTGAATCTTCAGCAGTCAGTGCTATGGTTTGGATGTGCACTATCCCCTGGAAGCCTACGTGTTAAACACTTGGCCAAACCTGTGGTCTTATCAGCAGCAGCGAAACCTTCAGAAGAGAAGGAGGGAGAGAGGAAGGGAGGGCCGTATGGAAGAAAATTCATTAGTTGAAGGCATGTTCATAAAGAGTATATTGGGACTCTAACCATCTATTGTATCTCTGCTTTCTTCCCATCATAAGGTGAGCATTCTTTTGCATGAATCCCTGTGGTGGTGTACCATGGTGCCACAGGCCCAAAGCCACCTGGGCTAAGTGACCATGGGCTGACATATCTGAAACAAACTAAATCCTTTGTTCCTAATGAGTTGATTACCTCAGCTATTGTGTCACAATGATGGAAATCTGACTCACAAATGTCCCAGGCATGCTAATTCTTGTTCAAGTGTGGAATATCTCCAGAGCTCTCTTCTCTGCCTTCTTTAAAGTGGAGAGAGGATGCTGAGGGCAAGGAAATAAGAAACCAAGAAAAGTTTTAGGAGAACTAGGAGTGGAGAAAAGGAGGACGGTGAACCCAGAAGGAGCCAGGAGAGGCTCTGAAGATAGGGTTCTGCCCATGTATGTCAGAAAGGCAGTGGCTAGGCCTGGCTGGGAATAACCAGTCTGAAAGTAGAAATGGACATCTAACAACTCATGGCCAAGCATCCTTGCTCTGGCTGTTTTAGAAGAAGCAATAAGATTCTCAGAGGCTATCCAAGTCTAACTATTTGAATTGGTAAGTGCTTCCTGTTTATAGATTTCCAGAATGACACCATTATGTCCTCAGTGAGGAGTTCATATACAGCCTTATGTCCATCTTCTCTAGAGACTCTCCTGGGAGGAGATGATCTTCATCAGCTTGTTTCTGCAAAGTAGAGATCATGTCCATAGAACCAAGACCTACCTCAAGACAGAGCCCAGAAAACTCAGAAAGGGAAGAAAGTGAGGAAATATGTGTGCTATATCCTATAGGAAACACACACACACCCCACACAAACAAACCCACCAGATAATAACTGTCTGATTACTGCATGGCCTGGAATAACATTACAAGGAAAACAATAGATTCAGTTAAAGAACTAAGGTGAAATACTTGGGGTCTAGCATGTCCCTAAAGGCTTATGTGTGAAGGCCTTGGTTCTCAATGCAGCAAGACTCAGATATGGGACTTTAGGGAAGTCAATGGTTATAAAAGCTGCAATTTTATAGCTTGGTAGTCTATTAGGAGTGATAGAAATTTAGGAACTGTGATCTAATTAGTGACGTGATCTTGTTCTAGGCCCTTCTCTCTGCTTCCTGGACCTCACAAGGTAAGCGGCCTCCTGCAACATGCTTCTGCCATGACACTTTGCCTTATCAACAGAGCCAGCTGACTGTGGACTGAAACCTTTAAAATTAAGAGCCAAAATAAAATTTCATTCTTGATGTGTTGGTTGCCCTGTAGACTCATGTGTTTGAATGCTTGGCTATGGAGAATGGCACTATTAGGAATTATGGCCTTGTTGGAGTGGATGCGGCCTTGTTGGAGGAAATGTGTCACTATGGAGGCAGGCTTAGAGGTCTTCCGTGCTCAGGCTCCACCCATTGTGGAACCCAGTCCCCCTCTTCTGCCTGCAGTTCAAGATGTAGAACTCTCAACTCCTCCAGCACCATGTCTGCCTGGATGCTGCCACCCTTCCTACCATGATGATAATGGACCAAGTCTCTGAAACTGTGAGCCAGCCCCAATTAAATATTTTCCTTTATAAGATCTGCCTTGGTCATGGTGTCTCTTCACAGCAATGAAAACCCTAGGACACTTGAAGTTGATACTCTCAAAAATGTTGTCATAGCAAAGTAAAGCTGACTAACATGTTAGGCAACGCCCTTCACACACTGGGAAAATGTAGAGGCCAGAAGACATTAGTGCTGATATGAGTTTATTTTTAGATCTTCCCATTGAAAAGCACTATCTTCTCTTAGATCATGAAGAGAGGAGGTAGAATAGATGTCCCCCAAGCTGTCAAGCAATAAGCAGGATCCTGAAAGCCCTGTCTAATAGCCCTGGCATGTTGTCACCCTCATGTGCATCCAGTCAATTTGGATGCTCCCAGAGCTGATAACTTAGAACAGTTGTAAGCAGAGAGGACCATTCCAGAAAACTTTCTTGGATAATATTGCTAGCTTGTTTCCACGGGCACCAAGTTGTTTGTTTTAAACAGAATTCATGTGTTCAGTTCTCTAGGCTTCGAATCAAAATCAGCATAGGCCATGTGTGAGAAAAAAAAAAAAAACGGAATATGACAGGAAACCAGCCATGAAGCTCACCTCAGGTGTGTGTGTGTGTGTGTGTGTGTGTGTGTGTGTGTGTGTGTGTGTATGTGTTGTTATGTAGTTGTGGGGGCTTAAGGGGAAATATAATTTCCCATTAGTCAAGTAAAACAATTTTTTTTTTAATTTGGTGATGACATCAGTTTGTCATCATCAGTTAAGGGCTCAATCTCCGCTGGCCCTCGAGGTTCAATCTGTTTGAAACTCCCAGTGTCTTTTAAGATGTATTATTTATTCATTGATTATCCTCTGCACTAGTTCACAGCCTGTGCTGTGTGTTGCATTTACCTGAAATATTTAAAAGCAAAAATCCTACAGATGTCTAATTCCTCTCAAAGATATCCTTATGTAACTGGTCTTAGAGCGTAGCTTAAGCTACTGGAAAGTCCCTCAGTTGTTTCTGGCAGGTAGCAAAATTTGGGAATGAGGAATCATATGCCTTGATACTTCTTGGAGTGTGGTATAGGAACCTGGCTGCTTGTTTACAAATAAAAATTCCCACGGAGTATAGAGGCACATGCCTGTGCTTTCAGGAGGAACTCAAATTCAAGATCAGCCTGGGTTATATAGTGAGACCCTGGGTAAAATCAAACCAAAACAAAGACAAGAAAACAAAACAAACAACAACAAAAAAAACCAGAAACACAAAACACAAATTCTGTACACCGTTCAACCCACAGGTTCATTCACCTGGGTTTTAGTAAGATCAGGTGATTCCTGTGTGCTGCACTCCAGAGCCCTTGATCTTGTGTTCTTTGCCCCACCCCCTCCATTCTGCAGAACTGTAGTTTATAATTATAGGTGAAAATTATCCAGAAACAGCCATTTTGAAGAAATGCTGTGCCATTGCTTTAAATGCCTGCCCTCTAGAAACCGATTTAGTTGGCTTCAAGTGTGGCTCAGGCAGGAGTTTTCATTTAAACCCCACCTCCAAGATTTTAATATAAAATCCAGGCAAGGGTCACTGTTATAGGAGATGTTTTTCTTCTTTTAATTAACAGTCTCTGGTATAATGTGATCATTTTCATAAAATATTTAGGTTTCCTGGAAGACACAGTACTCTAATTTTTCTCTATGGGTTATCAAATTTGACCCACTGAGCTGCTGGGTCAAGATGTAGATTCCTGCAGCCTCTTCTTTAGTCAGCTAGCTGTCTTTTGAAGTGTGGAATAGAGGCCCAAGTTCTCATTTGCAGAAGCCCCAGCTGGAAATCCAAAAATTGTGCCACATTTAAATTTCACCGCTCTCAACACAACAAAACAGAAGAGGCTGGAAAAGAGAACCCATGATGGCTCAGAGTAGAGGACCAGAAGCAAAGGCGAGGCACAATGGCTGCTCGCAGAGAGAAAGAAGAAACAGCATGGTGGAACTCTTGGGAATGGGCAGTAGAAATGGGGTCTGCCTGATGGAGGACTTCCTGTCTGATCAGCTCCCAGAAACAGCCTTACCCTGCTGACTGTCTTGGAAACCTGTTAAGCTTTGAATTGCTGTTTCTCAAGACCCCTTCTTGGTCTGTTGCATTAAGACTGGGAAGACATGGAAGATCTCAACATAAAAACAAACAAAACTGTGCAAAGCCCAAGTTCTACAAACGTGCCATGGCTCCCTAAAAAGATGCAAGCAGAAAACCTGCTCACAGAATTTGCAAATAAGGTGTCAGTTGTGCTGGGAATGAAAAAATTTTAATCATTTAATATTTGTCTGGAAAGTACACATTTAAAGTTAATAGGGATTGTTCATGGAAATCATTATTGGATTAAAAGAGAAACATATTTTAAGGGATTAAAAGGTCTGTAGTGAACATTTTCTAAAAAGTGTCTTTTTATCAGTGTTTCAGATTTAGGCCTTTGATCCCTTCAGAGTTAGTTTCTATGCAAGGCGATAGATCTGGGCCTAATTTCACTTTTTTGCATGTGGACATCCAGTTTTCTCAGCACCATTTATTGAAGGTACTTTTTTCCCTTCAGTGTATGTTCTTGGCATCTTTGTCAGATATTAAATGGCTGAAGTTACATGTACTAACATTTGGGTCTTTGACTTTGTTCCGTTGGTCCACATGTCTGTTTTTTGTGGCAGAGCCATATTGTTCTTATTGCTATGTCTCTGTAACGTAGTTTAAGATCTGGAATGGAAATCCCTCCAGCAATGCTCTCTTTGCTCAGGATTGGTGTCGTCATCAGGGTTTTCTATGGTTCTGTGTGAATTTTAGGATATGATTTTCTATTTCTTTGAAAACTTAGGTGGAAATTTTGATTGGAATTTCATTGAATCTATAAATAGCTTTTGCTAAATTCTCATCTTCACAGTATTAATTCTACCAACCAATGAAAATGAGATGTCTTTCCATTCTCAGGGTCTTTCTCTTGTTCTTCAAGGTTTGAAGTTTTCATGCTAGAGGTTCTTTACTTCCATGGCTAGGTCTAGATATTAAAAAAAAAAAAAATTGAGGTGCCTGGAGAGATGGCTCAGGGTTTAAAGGCACAGGCTGCTCTTCCAGAGGTCCTGAGTTCAATTCCCAGAAACTACATGGTGACTCATAACTATCTATAATGTGCAAGTGTACATACAGATAAAGTACTCATATACATAAAATAAATATTAAAAGAAAGGCCATCCAGAGCCTGCCCCACCTGGGGATCCATTCCATATACAGTCGCCAAACCTGGATGCCATTGTGAATGCAGGAAAGTGCTTGCTGACAGGAGCCTGGTATGGCTGTGTCCTGAGAAGATCTGCCAGAACCTGACAAATACAGAGGTGGATACTCACAGCCAACCTTTAGACTAAGCGTGGAATCCCCGATGGAGGAGTTGGAGAAGGGACTGAAGGAGCTGAGGAGGCTTGCAGCCCCTTGAGGGGTGCAACAGTATCAACTGGCCAGACCGCCACCCCCCACCCCCAGGAGCTCCCTAGACCACCAACCAAAGAGTACACATGGATCAATTCATGGCTCCGGCCGCATGTGTGGCAGAGGATTGCCTTGTTGGACATCAGTGGGAGGAGCGGCCCTTGATCCTGTGGGGAATCAATGCCCCAGTGTAAGTGAATGCCAAGGCAAGACGATGGGAGTGGGTGGGTGGGTAGGTGGGTTGGTAAGCACCCTCATAGAGGTAGGGGGAGGGGAGATGGGATAGAGGGGTTCCGGAGGGGAGACCTCGAAAGAGGATAACATTTGAAATGTAAATAAAGAAAATATCCAATGAAAGAAAAAAGAAAAAGAAAAAAAATTTTTTGAGAATGTTGTGAGTGGGAACTATGTTCTCTTTATCTCTTCATCTGCATCTTTGCTGGCGTTGTACAGAAAAGCTATTTGTTTGTCTGTGCAAGTTGGTTCTATATCCTGCCACACTGCTGAATTTGTTTATCATTTCTAAAATGTTTCAATTATAGCGCCTGGAACCTATAATGTACGGTATCACGTTGTCTGCCAACAGGGATAGTTTGGGTTCTTCTTTTCCTGCTCGTCTCACTTCAGTCTCCTGCTCGTGCCTTATTGCTTCAGCTAGCAAGGTTAGCACAATACTGAAAAGAAGGGGAGTGAAACATCCCTGTATCGTTCCCGACCTCAAGAAGGGGAGTGAAACATCCCTGTACCGTTCCCGACCTCGTGGAATTGTTTCAAGCTTCATTTTTTTCCATTTTTGTCATAAGTGATGCCTATAAAGACTCACCAATAAGTCTACGTAAACATGAGCTTAAACAAAGACAAACTATGGACATGCGGAAGTAAATAGGGAAGACCATGTGGGCCCAACCACACACAAGAAATTACAGGCAACTAAGGAATAATGGGCACAGAAGAAATAGTCTAACTTGCGGGAAGAGCACACCAACTGGTTATCTAATTCCAAATGGTCATTTCTGAAAATATACACATAAGTAAGCTTATACAGATAAGCAGGTTATATTCAGGAATATATATAAACATAAATGTGTGTGTGTGTGTGTGTGTGTGTGTGTGTGTGTGTGTGTGTACACATATATGTGTGTGTGATTAAGACAAAATAAAGAGCCCATGAATTTGAAAGACATTAAGAACCAAGGAAGGGTTTGGAAGGAGGAAAGCTTTCAGAAGGGGGAAGTTGTGAGATTATATCATAATCTCAAAAGTAAAAAGAAATAATTAAAAATGCTTTTTTCAAAGAATAGTTTTAGGTCCAGAGCAGTAATTGGAGGAAGACACAGATATGCCTTATAGACTCCCAATCCCATATATGCCTGGCCTCCAAGGTGATCAAAACCCCATGTGAGTGATTTATTACAAGTGATGAGCCTACGGTGGCCCATAAGGACACACAGCTCATAGTATTCTCTAGACAAGAAGAGAATGCCATTCATCTACCTTTATAGCTGAAGAAGAAATACAAACGGTCATTGCTTTAGACTAATTCCCACACTAGATTTGTGGCACCAAGCTGAAAACTAAGCTACCTACTGTTCCAGATAACAGCCTAAGGCCCTATCGGGTGGGTTTCAATTGATGCAATAAGGAAGTTTCCTCTGCACTTAATCCTTACAACAAAAGATGTAATCTGAGGTGGACTGGCCAGGGATTGTTCTAGTAGGTCTCACTGTCCCCATAGCTTAGGGGAAGTAACTTTGAAAGGGCCAGCCCACTTCTGTTTTTTATCTACTCTTTTCCTTGCCTCATAATTACTTTCATTTTCTGTTTTCTTCCAGTCCTTCTTCATCTACAAAGAGCTGGGTATTTTTTCTACTGAGCTCATTGGAATCATGACTCTATTTTACTAAAATATTGCTTGATTCTAGAATTTAAAAATGAAGTTATTTAAAGTCATTAAACCAACTTGTTATAAATCTGCCCTCTGATGATACTATTTTTATACCAAATTTTTTAACTTTATAAATACAAGATATTTTCACTGCCCTTTAGTTCCTGTGTTTTGATATTAATTTTATTATGACAATGTCACTTGTGTAGCCTATATCTCAGTGGATGGAGGGGTTATCTGTTTCTAATATGCTCACCTCAGGGTTCATCCTTAGGGTCTTAAGGAGATTTAAATTGTTATGAAAAGAACTCCCAGGTAGGGACTTGTAAAGAAAAGCTACAACTTACAAGTTAATGATTTGCCAAAGGACAGCTTCTGAGAGATTAGAGCAAGTAAGGCAGGAAAAGCAGACCCCAGGCTCCAGCATTTGAAGGAGCTCCAGGCACCTCTCCAGACCCCAACAGGTCTATTCAAAACTTATCTGGTCTTTAAAATGAGGAGTTAAGTGTATAAAGTCTCATTCACATCTAATTGTCAGTAGCTTCACTTAACTGATAAAGTTCTAGGAAGTGGCAAAGGGATTAATGTCTCTATACAAAGCTCAGAGACCTTGCTGTAAATTCCCTTTCCTTAGAACTATTAGCCCAACTATGTCAATTATTAAAAAAAAAAAAAAAAGACAAAGGTGGGTCTTCCTGAGGTGACACTTAGTCATCAACACGGAAACAACCTCAGACCACAGAAGGAAAAATTCCTTTCCTTAATCAAGTTCCACCAAGGTGGAAACGTAAGCGCAGCCCATTTGTGAGCTTAAAGCCTCTAAATTCACAAAAGCTAAAGCCCTGGATTTACCTCTTCATTTAGGAAGTAATCGGTTTTTACAGAGGTAGATCACAGCATCTCTTGACCTGGAGACCTCAGTCTGTTTTACCCACTTGTACTCGTCCCAGCCTTGCCTTTCTTTCTCTCCATCCTTGCCTAGGGTGCTTCTCCTCAATGTCAGTCCATAGACTTTGGCCCAAGGCTGCTGCTATCAAGGGCATACAGGACAGGAGTTCTAGTCTTCATCTTAACTCTCATGATCTCAGCGATCCTACGTACATCTCTTCTCACGCCCTCCACCCCTGTGAGACTCCTGGATGCCAACTTACGGCTCCTGTGACATCCAGACACCCTGTGTGGTATTTCTATGCTCCTCACTTAGCTGTTCATTTCCTTTGGTTGTGGGCTGTGTTCCCACCAACCTTTGTTACCTTGAGCACAGATGCCAATCATGGAATTCTCTACGCATTGTCAGCATATCACACTTTCTGTATTTCCCCGTGGTCAGATTCCAGGCTGCAAATGAGAGGCCCCGGTCCACATCATCCCAGCAGGTGTTCCCAAAAGCAGTGAGCTGACTTTTGGAGGGGACTTGCAATGAGCGTAGGACCACAACATGACATCTGCAAAGTCTGGTAAAGCAGGCTATAATTAATTGTGTAGGCTCTTAAGGAAATGAAATCCCAGCAGGCTCCTGGTTCCCCTCTTAATTAGTTCCTCCATTATCTCGGGAACGTGCTCCTTTATACATCCTTCCCTATAAACTTCCTTTTGCCTGGACTCACAGGTATTAAGTAGATACCTGGAACAGCTTTTGGAAGCTTTTGCAACCCACAGAGACAGGGGCCTGGTGGCTTCCTGCTAATGCCAACTCTTAGTGGTTGTCCCACACATTGTGGATTTGACAGGACCAGGGCACAGAGAACTGCTATAAATGTGCCTTTGCTCTACCAAGTCTAGGAGGGGCAAGCATGTGTTTATTTTACATCTTTGACTTTTCATCCCATGATCTCCAGGCGTTCTGACATGACGGTCAAAGGACAACCCTAACAATTAATCCTGATTTTGACAACTCAAATTCTTTAACTCAAATTCTTTATCAAGTGCAACCAATGTTAATTCCATAACTAAGTGTTATAGCTCTCACCAGTGAGTTAACGTGAACTTCATATAATCAGAAAATTGCACCCCAAACTGCCGACCCACAAGGTGTCTCTGTTTTTATTCACACAGCTTTTCCCTCCCCAGACCCTCACTTGAAGACTCTATTAGTCCTGATCTCCGTACTCACTTTTTAAAAGAAGAAAATGGAGACAGTTAATAGTTGGGAGACCTGTTAGAGATGGGGTATCATTTTACTTCTATATTATGAAGGCAGAATCTTTACCTCTGCTGCTGATTTCATGCACCGCTGGCCAGATTTCTGCGGGAGAGTGTGATACAGGATGCTGCAGCAGAGATGTTTCTCTTTGTGACCTCAAAGTGGATGAGGCTAGGAAATCACTCACCTACTCACTGTTGATTCACTATCTATGGAGGGTAAGAGGGACATACATCTTATTACCTAAGCAGGGGTAGTTAATAACATGAAAAAGGCTCTTGTTAATTACACCAAGACTTGTCCCAGGGCTGCTCTGAACAAAAGGAAAAAAAAAAGTAGCTATGCTCCTCTGTGTGCTCTCTCTACACTAAGAACTCCACTGTCTGTGTAAAGATGAACTTAGTATGTCTGTGGAGGGGGAGTGCAGGAGCTCTTCTTTCTAGGTACAAAAACCTATGCTTGCACTTGCCCTCAAACACCAAAAGGATATTAGCCAACGGGATCATTTGGGCGAGACAACAATATATGTTGGCTATATATATATATATATATATATATATATATATATATATCACTCATTTCTAGGCAGACATGAAACTGGATTTTTGAGAGGTAATTCTATACTCGATGTCACTGGTTAATGATGAGTAGGTCACCAACATGGAATCTCACTTTTAACAATGCTCTTCTTGAAAATAGTTACTCTGTTCTGAGTTCATTTCTGTGGCTGTGATAAAATATCCTGACACAAAGCAACGTGGAGAAGAGTGGGATTATTTTAGCTCATATCTCCAGGTATCTGTCTGTAGAAAGTCAAGATAGCTGAAACTTAAGACAACTAGTCATGTCACATCTATAGTCAAGAGCAGAGAGCAATAAATACATGCCTGATCATTTCCTTTATTGTGTATGTGCAGCTTCAGTTCTCCACTCATACAGTTCAGGACCTGCCTAGGGAATAGTGTTGCCCATAGTGGACTGTGTCCTCACACATCAATCAACTGAATTATGACAATCTCCCACAAACATGCCCACTGAAACTGTCTTACCAAGTGATTCTAGCTTGGGTCAATTTGATGACTAAACTGAACCACCATATAATTTCACTCACACACTGGAATATTTCACAAGTTGATAGAGATCCGCTAGAAGTACAAAACAACAACAACAACAACAAAACAGTGTGTGTGCGTGTGTGTGTGTGTGTGTGTCTCAAAATGTAGCAAAAAAGGTCTGTAGAAATGACTGAACGGGTAAAGCTCTGCTGCACAAGCCGAGCACCAGGGTTCAGATTCCCAGAATTCATGTAAAAATGTTAAAAGCCAGTTATTGGTCACTAAAGCCTGCCTATTACCCCAAAATGCTAGAAGCAGAGACCAGGGATCTTTGGGACAAGATGTCTTGCTGGGCTAACTGAATCTGTGTTGTGCTCTGGATGGAAATGGAAGACCATATCTCAGTATATAAGACTGAAACATGATCAAGGAAGCTACTTAATGTCAACCTCTGACCCCATGTACCCATGTACACATGTACCCACACACATGTGGACACACATACATGTGCATATGAACATAACCATATCACATACATGCACAAAAATACTAAAAACCAAATATAGCAAAAAATAAAAATCTTTCTCTCATTTTGCTTTATAGGAAATATACACATATTCCCAAGAAATTTCCTGCTTTAACCAGTGGGGCAGACTCCAACCTTTCCTTATAGCTCCAATCCGGCCCTGAGAGCACAGCATTTCATTCATCTTCTCCATGCTCCTGAGTCTACACAAACAACAGTTTCAGCTTCCAGCCACCCATGTTCCCATCCTTTTCAATATCAGACATGGACATCCTTATGGCCATCGACAGAGCCAAGAAATGACTGAAACCTCTATTTAGCTCTGGGAAACAGGCCACATAAGGAAGAGGGAGGGAACTTCCCTGAGTGTCCCATATGAAGTCACTTTTGGCTCTGTTCTGATTCTGTGAATGGCCTGGATACTGGAACTCCTCGTCTCAACAAACAGCTCAGGACAGGCTGAGTTCAGTTTTGACCCCTGTGACCCTGGACAAGGCTGTGGCTGAGTTTGACTCCTTAACCCCGCAGTAAATATATTGGGATCCAAGGTTTCCAACAGTCAATTCCATTGAAGTCAGGTCTTGAGGGCAGATTGAAATCCACCTGAAGAGACAGTTTGGATGAAATCATGCACAGCTGCAGAATGACCATGTGGGAACACGGTGAGAGGACAGCCATCTACAAGCCAAGAAGAAAGGCATTAGGGGAAATGAAACCTGCTGACATTCTGACCTAAGACTTCTGGCCTTCAGAATGGTAGGGAAAATAGATAAATCTCTCTGGTTTTAGTAGCTAGACTATGATTCCTTGTGATGGCAAGCTGGCAAAGCAACTCAGGAAATGCTTGATTTAATTTGATGTAAGGTATGCACCATGGTACTCACTTGAAGTTGAGTGGGGAAAAAAAAAAGAATATACGACTTGCTTTGCAGTTAGGCACAGATGTGTAGGGTCGTGTCGTATAGAATGCACTTGCCCATTTACAAGGTGTCTGGCAGTCAAACTACCCAGACGAGAGGCAAGTATATGGCCATCTGAGTATTCTATCTCCCTACAGAGATAGAGAGAGATCCACGAAACCATATTTATTTTGTGACTCAGATGAAACTCGGCCCCTTCCTGTTTGTAACTCAAGGGTTAGTAGCCTGCCTTGGCCAGAGCATAATAAATTGAACATACGAAATTCTTAGTGCTAGAAGCAGAAACTTCAAAAGCGAGAAGGAAAAGTACATGCGTGACATCTGTGTCTGTGTCACCGTGACTCCCCTCTCCCTTCGATCAGCTTGTCACCTGTCTGATGCGTTAGCCCTTGCATCGTGTCCCCACAGCTGCTGGCTGCCATTGCTGTTACTGAGACCCACTCGACTTCCAGCCCACTTTATCATCTACCTAAGAGGCCTCGGGATGGGGTGGGCATGCAGTAAGGAGCAACTGTCAAGGAGCACAGTTGCTTGAGCCAGAGTCCCGGCTCTGCCACTTAATGATTGTGTAGCCTCACCCCAGCGTAAGCCTCCACATCTACACACACACACACACACACACACACATGAGAATGAGTTTATTGGGTGCTGTTGGAGACGAAGTGAAATGAAAAATAGCAATCGGACAGCACATGCTGAGACCATCAGTATTGCCTATCGTTTTATCACTCTTATTCACCCCCATACAAAATTACCATGTTCTTCTCTGTATGGTTCTGCCAGGCCAGGCCCAATCTTATCCATTATTCTTATAATTTACATTATAGAAACAATAGACATGTTGCCATTTCTTTTTCAAATCTCATGCCCAAGGCATGGAGGCAGAAACTCATTCTCACAGAACGGAAGCCCAGAAATCCAAACCAAACTTTTGCAGAGCCAAACACCCTTCAAAAGTCCTAGAACAGGCGCCTTCTTTGCACCCTCATGCTTCCCATGGCTCCTGCGGCTGCATCTCAAGTTCAGCTTCCAGCTGCAGCTGGCCTCCTTTCCATGTCTGCTGTGTCTGTCACTCACTGGGTATTTTCTATTCTCTTAGAAACGGACACTGTCCATCTGACTTAGGAACCAAAGATGCTTTCCCTGGAGATCGTTAGCCTACATATCCCTGAACAGCCAGTTCCAATAGAGCTACAGTTAACAGAAAATGAGGGTTAAAATTTGAACATATCTTTTGAGAACCCAGAAGCCTACTTATCTGTTAAGAGTCAGGGAACAAGATAGAGAAACGCAGGAACTCCTGAAAGTGATTGGGAAGGAAATGAGTGTGTTGTGTGTGTTTATTCACATACTTGGTTTTGCAGAGGCTAGACCGGGCATTCAGACAAGGTTTTCCTCTGCTAGCCTGGAATTTATTATATAGCACAAGCTGGACTCAGCCTTCAGAGTGCTAGGGTTTATTGTGACTGTCCACGGGGGAGCTTACAGTTGCTTTCTACTTCCTATAATATAAAATCGACTGTATTAAGGTTCTCTTTTCAAATACTTGATCATGATGTTTGTTAAGCTTGTTTTTTTTTTTTTTAATTTTTACAAAATCAAACCTACATGTAGCTTAAAATGTATACGGCTTATTGCAAAAATGACAATAAGTCACAAGATAAAAAGCAAAGCCTGCACCATAGCTTCTCCCCATTTCCTGCTTTGGGATGGCAACGCCCTTGAATCTGCAACTGATTCTTTCTGCATCTCCTTCCATGTATCCTGCAATGAGCACATAGCTGTATTTCATGACTTATGCACTCGGCTTTGCCGATTGTCTCCAATGCCTGCATTGTCTCCCCCAGGTCCACCATCTCTGCACAAGTGCACACACATACATGCATACACTCTTCACATATTCACACACATGTCAACTCACTTCATATGCGTGCAAACATATCCACATCACATATCCATATACACCCATGTACTCACATACATCACATTCATCCACACATGCACATGCACACACTCACAGACACACATCCTATTCCCCCTCACTCCAAGTTGATCAAAATACCTCAGATGTGCACATGAACTCTTCAAAAAATTAATACAAATATTATATTAAAGTTGAAAACACTAATTTGGTTTCTTGGTTTGTTTAAATCAATAGTAATAGCTAGCTGTGCAACATTTGTGGGTCTCAAGGCTTGGCTATTCCTCTCTTCCCTGAGAGAGGCACAGTAGAGAACTTCTGGTGTTCCTGTTGGTGTCTCCTCCCAACTCCAGACCAGGCTGAGGCCTGTGTCCACTAGGTTGTGTCACCATTGTTGCTAACTGAATTCTACCGAACTAGACTGCTGGTGTAACCATGAAGTGTTTGCAAGTGGATGGAGTTGCCACCACTAACCTGTGAAGTGAACTGATTTCCAGACAACCCTGATGGGAGTTCCTCCAAAGAGCTTTCTAAACATGTCTACTTCCCCATATCCTTTCTTTTCCACTACCTCTGGTAGGTGGTGGACTACAAGGGAGGTTAAAAGTGTTTAAGAACCATCAGTAAAAATAAGGTTTGAAAATTTAAAGTTACACCTCATACCAAGGATTCCTCCCTTTCTGCCTTGCACAGGGCTCTCCAATCTCCAGGGTCATGGCTTCCTTTTAATGTGTTCATCTTCTTGCACAGAGGACCTCTTCCTGTGGTTTTCTGGGAATGGATGTTTGAGTGACACAATCTTAGAGAGCCTCAATCACTGGAGTCCTTTGGTCTATTTCATGCAAAACTGGCATTCTAACTGGGAATCAATTCTAGGCTGAAAATACTTTTTATTCAATATTCGCAAGAACCCAGCTACTGACTACTAGCTCCCCTGTTGCTACTGAGAAATCTAAAGTTAAGCTCTGCTGACGCCACCCCTGCCAGGCTGCCAACTCCACTTCCACACTTACAGGATTTCCCCTTTGTCCCCAAGGTTTTGGAATGCCACAAAATTTTATCAGTTGGGGCCATTACTGGAAGTCATTCACACTCTTAGATGAGAATTTTTTTTTTTTGAGACAAAGTCTCATATTCCCGACTGGCCTAGAAATAACAATCCTCTTGCCACCATCTCTCAGATGCTTGGATTATAGGCATACATGATCATACCTGACTCTTCTTTGTTATTGAGAAATTATATATATATATATATATATATATATATATATATATATATATATATATATATATATTACATTATTATATGTTATATACTATATATATTATATACAGAGTTCTGTGCAAGTCAAAAAGGGAAGGAATCTCTAGTATGAAGTATAACTTTAATATATACATTGTGTATATATATATATACATACATACACACTATATATGTGTGTATACACACACACACACACACACACACACACACTAAAATATGATGGTGTCCATTTCCTATTTACCTGTTTACCCTTCTGTCTTAGGGTTTCTATTCCTGCACAAACATCATGACCAAGAAGCAAGTTGGGGAGGAAAGGGTTTATTCAGCTTACACTTCCACATTGCTGTTCATCACCAAGGAAATCAGGACTGGAACTCAAACAGGTCAGGAAGCAGGAGCTGATGCAGAGGCCATGGAGGGATGTTCCTTACTGGCTTGCTTCCCTGGCTTGCTCAGCTTGCTCTCTTATAGAACCCAAGACTGCCAGCCCAGAGATGGTCCCACCCACAAGGGGCCCTTGATCACTAATTGAGAAAATGCCTCACAGCTAGATCTCATGGAGGCATTTCCCCAACTGAAGCTCCTTTCTCTGTGATAACTCCAGCCTGTGTCAAGTTGACACAAACCTAGCCAGTACACCCTCCAACTTCCTCTTCCCTACTTCATGTCTCTCCCTCCTCCTCTCCCCTCCCCCTTTTTTATGTCACTAAATCCACTTAGCATTGTTCTTATGTGTGTGGGTTTAGAGCTATCCACTGGAGCATGGGGATCTGACTAGTGGTCACAGCTTAGAAAAGGCTGATCCTTTCAGCCTGACTGAATTCTTGAAGACAGTTACATGGAGAACCTCTTTACAAAGATCCCAATGAAAGGAACCCAGAGGCATGGGTGTACTCTGCATCTAGCAAGTAAAGAAAGCTAGGGACTTTGTTGACTGGCAGACAGAGGCGAGAAGACTTATACCTGATGGGATGGGCACTGTAATAGGACCAGTATCAGAGCATCCATCACAGCTGGGACTGTATGTTCTTATAAATTCCTTTGCTATGTGGTTGTGGTGAGCCCAAATGCATATTTATATTCTCATTCACCCACATGATCTTCCCCTATTGATGCCTGGTACTTTTTCCATGTTTTGGTCTCTGCTTTAACATATTCTCTTTCCCATTCTCATAATGAACATGTTCCTATGTTCTGAGGCAAGACACAGGAAGGAGACTAATTATCAGAAGAACTAAGTTGCTGGAACTTAGTTATGTACAGAGGGTGACCCAGCATTCTAGCCAGAAGGAGCCATGGCGCCTTCGCTCCTTCAGGTTCTGTGCAGGTTTCAGACTGACAGGAAATAAATAGAGAAGTAGATTTGCATCTGGATGACTTGTAGGGTTAACCCTTCCAAGGAGAACATAAATGAGCAGTCTGTGAAGGAAATGGGACCCACTGGACCCAGGTGGACAAGATAGATCTAGACAGGATACCTACTGGCCTTAATAGTAAACACTTTATATGAGCAAAGAAAGCTGCCTCTCAAGGAGAAAGCAAAAGATGCCCACTACAGTCTGAAGCAGACCTGAGGGAATGTGGCCTCACCAGCAGGGCAGGGCTCAGTGGAAATTCTCTGAATCCCCCCCCCCAGCCTCCTCCCCCCCACCCTTCCCTTGACCGGGTGTCTTTGTCAAATGGTCAAACTTTACAACCACATAAAGCACCCCTGGGTCTGCATTTAGAAATTAAATATAACACATAACGCAACATGGCCCTCAGATAAAAGAGGGGGTCTGTAGTCATGATCTCCATGAACCAGAATAAGTTGGCAACTATGAGGTTTTGAAGATAAAAACAGAAAAACAAGCACTAGCCAACTTAGCAAACATGAGATGACAAATGACAAATGACAAATGACAAATGACAATCCAGCAACAGGGAAAGCTAAGAGAGGAGAATTATACCCTGAGATTCCTCAGCCTCCGTCCAGCTGAGCCAGCTGCTGCGCCTCCCCACTGTGCCCTTCATTCTGAAGCAAGCTGTATTTACCATACAAGTATTCTGCAAGTGAGGCCAACAGAAGCTGACAGCAACCTTGCTGGCACTGCTCTGCCTCTGTTAGAACAAAAACCTGGCAATGGAGGTACAGAGGCAGTCAGATCTCTGAGTTCAAGGTCAGCCTGGTCTACAGAGTAAGTTTCAGGACATTCAGGGCTACACAGGGAAACATTGTCTTGAAAAATGAAACAAAACAAAACACCAAGGTTAGCTAGGCAGTTGTGGTGCACACCTTTAATCCCAGCACTTAGAAGAAGGTGGATCTCTGTGAGTTCAAGGCCAGACTGGTCTACAAAGTGTGTTCCAGGACAAAAAAAAAAAAAAAAAAAGCCCTTGTCCTGAAAAACAAACAAACAAACAAACAAAAGAAGGAGGAGGAGGAGAAAGAGGAGGAAGAGAGAAGGAAGGAAGGAAGGAAGGAAGGAAGGAAGGAAGGAAGGAAGGAAGGAAATAAATCAACAAGAAGTCTACCTGAATTTACCTCCTTTGATTCACTGGGCAGAGGCAGAATGGAAGATGATTGCTTTGTAGGGCTGGCCAATAGGAGAATGAGTGTTTGTTAGATCCCAGAAGGGGCTGTGGAAGTGCAAAGTTTGGGGAAGAAGAATATCAGGATAAAGGAGCCTCTGGCATCCCTTTCTGATACAATTCTCAGAGCTAAAAAACATGATTGTAATTCAGAAACATTTTTAAGTTTTTGTGTTTGAATTCAGAGCTTGGATTCTGTTCATATTGCTAAAACTCTTACCAATTCATGGAGGGTGGAACAGGGGAGGAAGGTTGCTGGAGAAATGGCTCTGTGGTTAAGAACAGTGGCTGCTCTTCCAGAAGACCCAGGTTCATATTCCCGTCATCCACATGGTGGCTCACCAACTGTCTTTAAGTTCAGTTCCAGGGGATCTGATGCCCTCTGCTGGCCATTTTTTTACACAAAGACAGTCACAGTCACGTGGACAATACATCCGTACACATAAAATGTTTTTACAGCTGTTCTTTAGTGGTTCGATGCAATTTTAAAAAGAGTCATTTTAAAAAACAATCTATAAGATATTTTATCAACAGTAACTTTATAGAGACTTGTGTACATGTCCCAATTTGACTATTAGGCATTTAACTATTAACTTAGTTTCCATTTTGTCTAAATACTCTGAAGCCATTGTAAGATTGCTCTGAGCTATTTCAATCCCTATGAAGTATTTGAAAATTGGTGCTTTATGGCTTCTGCAGTGTCAGCTATTCCCAGTATAAATTCTACAGATATTTCTAAGTGAAGAAGCAAAACGTTTAGAACACAGCATGTTGTAAGACCCCAGCAGTTAGCCTACAGCTATAAGTGACATTGTAAGTCACAGGTATTTGGGAAACCCTCTTTCAGCTCCAGACTTTGAGCAGCCTAGAGATGTCTGCACTGAGACATGATCTGTTGGGGTTCCATCAATACCCTTCCTGTCTTTGAGAGGCTGTAACTTGGAGACCACATTCCACAGAAGAATCCTGAACTGACTGGAATGAAATTAGCTGAAGTGCTATGCATGTAGCCTAGAGCTGAAGGCACCCGGGGATTACAGGCATGCTTAAGTAGATTTCCTCTCTGTAACTTTTCTTTTGTTCCATAAGAGCAAGTGTAGTGATGAACCAAATCAACAAAATACAGATGAAGAGTGAGTGGGAAGTTTGCCAAGACTAGAAATATTCAGGACAAAACCATGGACAACTCGCAGACATTGTGGACCAGGAGACATTGTGGATCAGGTACCTTCGACTGCCTAGGAAGCACTTTGTCAGGGTTTCTTCAGGTGTAATTTAAATTCCATGACTCGGAGCTTAATTATACAAACGACAGTTACCTTGTACTAATTGATTTCATCAGCAATTTCTCCAATCACCTGGTTGTAAATTAATTCAGCAGGAAATCTCATAGAACACAAGACATAAAGTGTAAAGAGCCTTGTTGGTTTCTTTCTATCCCATTTTTTTCTTTCATTCCTTTTTCCATACATGATTAAACTTTAACAAAAAAAATATTTCTACTTAATGCCCTCCTAAAATATGAAGTAATGCAATGTATGTATTGTCAAAGCAAACTTTTACTTTTTTTATTGTATAATTTAAATTTTTCTTTGGTTGCATTTTTCTAGTTCTAGAACATCTTTAAATTCAACATTCTTGGTATATTTTCCATACATTTTTGTTAAATAATACATGTCTATTGATTCACCTTGAATTCCAGATGAGATCTGTGATTTAAAAAAAAACATGTGAATTCATACACATATGAAGAAATCACAACACTGTTTATATTATATTTAGAGTGCTGCATTTGGGGGTGAAGAGAATTGTGTCAGAGATTTAAGACATGTATAAGAACTTCATGACCCTGGCTAGTTCCTCCAGACGAAAGAAGAGACAGCTGACAGTTGTTGAGTTAATAAATTATTTCATATCAAAAGGAAATTAAATCTGGTGTTAGATCACATAGACCAACCACCAAAAGAAGATCAACAAAGCTTTAGAAATAAAACTGAAGCTAAAGTTGCAGGAAACACAAAGGTGAATAAATCCAAGGCAGAATTGTCATGACACGATAGTGAAGGAGCAGGCTGGGCAGCTCAGATCGTAGAGTACTTGTCAATCATGTGTGAAGCCCTAGGTTAGAACTCATCCGCAGCACAAAAAACAAGCATGATGGCACACAGACCTGTAAACCCAGCACTCAGGATGTGGAGGCAGGAGGGTCAGCAGGTCAAGGCTAGCCTGGGCTACATGAGAGCCTGACTCAAGCTATTGAATCTTCTAAGACTCATTTTCTCAGCTGATGAAAGGATTTCAATAATATTTATGCAGGATATGAATGATATCCTATTACTATGTATGTAGGATATAAAAGTATTATCTGGCCCTTGCATAACCTATTAAAGTCATGACCAACTTATTAATACATAAAGAAAGACTTAAAATTTACTTCTCAGTTGACTTCTAATCGATTAAAGTAAGTGAGAAGCACTCAAGGTAGATGATTGCTTCACATTCAGCACACAAGTGTGTTTAGACTACACGAGACTCTGGGTTCAATCCCTAGAATTAAGTTTAAAAAAAAAAAGACTCTATTGAAGGATATGGAAAGTGAAAAAGTTAAAAGAGGTATCTGGGAAATCTTCCTTTAAAAATATCTGATTTGTAGAGGGAAATAGGTTACATCCTACAAGCATAGCTAGAATATAGTCTTCATAGACTGTCAGGCGAGTATTAGTAAAATCATTTTATCAATGGAGAAGCACAGAATACCTCCCTTTAAAAATATCTCATTTGTGGAAAAAAAAAAAACTTAGACTAATTCCATCTAATTCTGGGCTGTCTGTGGCTGTCCTCAATGATGCTCTTACTGATACGCAGGCATCTTGCCCATGGTTAGGAGAGCTAAACCCTGAAGCTTGGCTCCATCTCCATCTTAATCCATGATTCTCCATTATTCTCCATAAGCATGTCTCCTCTGGACCCGATTCTGACCTTTTTTCACCACTTGTCACTCTAAGGCTTTGTTTTTCCGATTGTCCAGCCACTCAGTGTGGAATCAGGAAAGCCACGTTCATTCTCATAAAACAACCAAGCAGTCACTGGGAATCCACACGTAGCAATTACCTCACTGCTCTCTAATCAGCTGAGGAGCACCATTAAACCAAGGAGCTGTTACATTTCCTGGACACTGGCTGAGGCCAGGGTCTGTGTGTGTGCTGCCCCTGTGTGCTAAGCCTTCCCACAACAAATGTCAGCAGTTGTATTTCACAAGAGAGGACATAGGTTGATTGAGAAAGGAGGCCAGCAGTCACCTGTGAAGTGACCTAGGCCCCAGGTGCTGAGATAACAACAAAACAGAACATTCTGTAACTGGATGCCTTGGAGTCTTGGTGCCTCTCCTAGGCAGGATCCCAGCAGGATTTCCAAGAGATTCACATGACCACCTGGTGATAGCAGAGGGTTTCAAACTTCAAAGCATTTTCTTGGTAAGACACAGTGAGGCAAAACTCTCCAACCACCAGGATCGCCTTCTCTGGACTTCCACAGAGATGAGGCAGCCCAGAGGGCTGGAATGGACCTCTGTTTGTTTGCTTGGTTTGTTGAAAGAGGGTTTTATTAGTCAGTTTTATACTACTATAGTAGAACACCACAGGTTAGGTTCTTTTACAATTTTTATTTATTTGTTTCATTTTTTTGAGATTTTTTTCACTATTGAGATTTTTTTTCATGTCTTGATTGTCCTGCCTCAGCTTTCCCAGTGCTGGAATTACAGTCAGGTAGTACCACGCCCAGCTTCAGACTATGGGATTTATAATAAACAGGAATGCATTTGGCTCACAGAACTTGATGCTAAGAAGTCCAGGATCATGGGATCAGCCTCTCACAAAAGTCTTTGTAGACCGCAAAAGTCTTCGTAGAGTGTGAGTCTACTTTAGAAGACAAAAGGGCAAGAGAAGGTTCTGGAAGTAGGATAGAAAGAGGAGAAGAGAAGGAAGCAGGAGAAACAGAACAGGGTCTCATGTCACCTAAGTTAGCCTCAAAAATGTTATGTAGCCAAGGCTGCCCTTGAACTGTTGCTTTTCTTGCCTCTACTTCCCCATATGTATGAAGATGGAAGGTTGACTTCAGTTGTCTTTCTTGTTGCTTTGCTGTATTAATTTTGAGACAGAGTCTTACACTGACGCTGGAGTTCACAGATTTAGCTAAACTTGCTGACCAGCAAATTCCAAGGATCCTTGTGTCTCTGCCTTCCCAGAACTGGCCTTACAGGCATACATGACCACACCTAGCTTTCTACATAGGTTCTGAGAATCCACTCTCAGGCCCTCATGCACATGCAACAAACACTTTACCAAATGAGCAGTTTCCCAGGTCCTTCATTTTTATAGGGATTTCACCCCTGTAATAATGGCAGTCATCTCTTATAAGCAGTGTCCCCATGACTTATGAGCCTCCCATTAGGCCCCACCTCACAACAGTGCTGTATCAAGTACCAAGTCTGTAGCACAGGAACATTGGAGGGCACATTTAATCCTGTGGGTCCCTAAAGATGACTGGCAACTCCATCAGACTCCCAGTTAGTAGGGTTCCCCTCTGATAAACATTTTGAATCTTCAAAATTCATGGGACACAACTATTCCACAGGAAAGTTGGTCTCAAGGTCCTATAAACATGACATTTTAAGAACCATTAATTTGTGGCTAGCATGTCAAGCTGCCCACACAGCCCTTGTGGCCCTTGAACAGCTGATTTCACTGGTAGGAATGCTTGATTCTATCTTAAACGGACAGAACTTTCTAATTGATTAACATCTTTTACAGCCTGCAGAATGCATCTATTTTGTCTACTACTTCACCAGTGTTCTCTACCATCATGACTCTCCCTGTTTTAGTCAATCTACTAAGAAAGCATTTAATTGGGGGCTTGTTTACACTTTCAAAGGTTTAGTCCACTATCATCATAGTAGGAAGCATGGTAGTATGCAATAAGATGTTGGAGCAGTAGCTGAGAACTATGTCCTGAACAAGGCCACACCTCCCCATCCTTCTAATCCTTTCAAATAGTGCCACTTCCTGGAGACTGAGTATTCAAATATACGAGCCTATGGGGATTATATATTTGAATGTGGCCAAACCACTACTTTCCCCTCTTTTTCCATGTTTTTAGGCTCTTCACATCCATTCTATATGTCATATGAGGACTTAGCAGATACTCATCCCCTACTAAAATGCCACCAATTAATGATTTTAGCCAGATATTTACATGCAAATTGGCATTAGAAGTAAAGGCAAGAACTTTACACTTTAATTCTAAGGCTATAAAGGTTTAAATACTGTAACATCCACAGGTGTTTTCTGAAAAAAAATATTAGATTTATATTTCTGTATTTTTTTATACAAAAGCTAGCATGAGACAAGAAAAAAGCAAAATAATGGGTGAGGGTACACACTGTCACAGCATACCCGACTATCTGATAGTCAGGGAGTACACATTGTCATAACACATCCCACTCTCTGATACTCAGAGGGTACACACTGTCACAACACATCCTGCTCTCTGATAATCAGAGAGTACCCACTCTCTGATAATCAGAGGGTACACATTGTCACAACATACTCCACTCTCTGATAATCAGAGGGTACACACTGTCACAATACACCCTGCTCTCTGATAATGAAGCTGAATGGTGATTTTGAAAACTATCTAAGCAGTTATATAAGATTTCAAATCACTATGGAGGATAAAAGAAAAGACTATATAGTTCATAGAGAAAAGGCAGAAAATACAGAGAAAGGAAAAAGAATACAGAAATTTCAGAACATCTTAAAATGCATCAAAATAAATTCAGTCACCACCTCTAGGAAACAAAAACTCTCTTGGGTATGTCAGAAAATGAAGTCTAGCTATATTCCATTTCTACAAAATTCATGATGAAAAATTACAAAATATTCTGAATAGGTAAGTCAAATTGATCTCAACACCAGGCTGCATTGAAAGGCTACGTCTCAAAATAATTTTTAACGGGGGTGGGGGCGAGGATTGAGTAAAGGTTATCACACAAACTGGACAACCTAAGCTAAGACCTTCAGAACCTCTACAAAAGGCCCATGTTCATGGGCTAGCCTGGCTTACACAGAAGCAACGAGATTCCCTGATTCCAACAAAGTAGAAAAGCAAGAACCCACATTCAAGGGTTATCCTCTGACCACTTGCACACATATGTAAAAACATGCACACACTCTCATATGCTCACACGTCTCATATCTCACACACACACACACACACACACACACACACACACACACACACACACACACATATTATTAAAAAGATAAGGGCAAATATATCACAGCAATACTAGCAAAATGAAAACATGGTTACAATATTAATTCCCCATGAATTTTAATTAAAGGTAAAAGCATAAATTAGGCCTAATAAGACAACTCACAGTAATGAAAGATACTTAAAAATTAATTAAAAATTAAAATATTCATGAATGTATATCCATTCTAATGAAACAAAAAAGGAAAGCAGACACTACCATTAGCAGGCATTGAAAAGTGTTTGTATTGCTTTGATCAAACTACTGAAAACCTCTAGTAAGATGTTGCTGTTTCTTGCGACAAGTTTATAGTAATGGAAGTACTTTAGATACAAGGTCTTTGTGTCTGAATGAATGCGAGTTGCAGAAAAATGCTCAAGCAAGCTAAGGGGGTGGCCTAGAACAGACCAGATCTAAGAGTTCTGAGAGAAATAGAGACCAGATGTTTTAAAGCCCCGAAGAATCACGTGATGTAATAAATATCTGGGCTGATCGGAAGCATATGTTGCATCCTACAGGATAACATCCAAGTATATAAATGTGGATGCCCAGATCCTTCAACAGGCTGCTCCCTGCTTGAAGGGATGATGAAGTATAAGTTACATCAGTGGATTTCTAGGGCCTATGCTGTATAGTGTATTTCTTCCACTAGTCCTTGTTTACAAGGTATTTGTAAACTACCATAACAATGGATAGGGAAGTATATAAAATCTGTGCTGTTATGATGGGGCACAACTGTGTGGGGAATTTGCATGTATTTCCTTGAAGATAAATAGCTGCTTCTTATCTGATGGTGATGTCAGGTCACCTTGTAGAACTCTGCCATATTGATAGGGTAAACAACCATTTTAACACGCAAATTAGCCTTGGTAAGAGAAAATCCACACAGCTGGGACCACAGATAATCTCCATTGTTGCCAATATGGCCATAAAGATAAATAAGCAAATCAAACAATAACAAAACATTTATTTGAGTGAAAGAGATTATGTGGCTTCCACAGGACAGCCATCTTGTTGACCTGATTGATGGTAAGTTCTATCATTGGTTTAGCTAAACAGAACACACATTTCTTTGTACTCTTGGGCTACTCTGTAAGGTTCATCCACATATCTATTAGCAGTTCGGTGTTTTTCAATTCCCAGAGCTTATGGCTAAAAGGTTTGTCTCTCATCATTTAGCACGCACAACTGAAGGGCTCTTTTAAAAACATCAAATTAGTAGTGTCCACACGCAATAGATTAGTATGATGCCTTTGGCCAATCAAGAAAGCCAAGGAGTCCCTCCAGGCTGTGTCATCACAAAGATCAAGAGACTGAAACAGTACCATTCTCCTTGCCAAGGGAACAGAAGCTGCTATTGACTGTGACTTCTAGTGAGAATTAAACAAAATAATAGGTGTTCTAGATTGGTAATTTTATTTCAAACATTAGGGGATAATATGCTCCAATAAGAAATATTATATGGCGCTGAACAGATGTCTTAGTGGTTAAAAGCACTGGTTGCTCTTCTAGAGGACCCAGGTTAACCCCAGCACACAGCAGCTCGCAATTGTAACTCCAATTCCAGGAGATCTGACACCCTCACACAGACATACATGCAGACAAAAAACATCAATTCATATGCAGCAAAAATAAATATATAAATTTGAACAAATGAATATTGTATTTTGAGTAACAGTGATAGCCAGAGATGTCGAGGATACACCAGTCATTGTGATATCACTGCATGCCATTGGAGCTTATCACTGTTTCAGCCAAGAAGGCATTTTCATTAAATCAGAGAGAAATTTTGCCCAGGGATTTTCATCTTCAGAGTTGGATTTGAGCGAGCAACCATTGTTACCAATTAGCAGTCCCCATCCTGACAGATGAAGAACTTTAGTAAAAGCATTACTCACAAGTGCGTGAGTAGTGGTTGAGGTAACTAGGGAGTATCATTAACAGAATCTTTTACAAGTCTGTGAGCATGACCGATGTGAGAGGAACAGTTACAGTGCTGGCTGGTTTTATGTCAACTTGATACAAGATAAGCGTCATCTGACAGGAGGGAGCCTTAATTGAGAAAACGCCTCCATTACTGTAGGCAACCTTGTAGGACATTTCTTAATTGGTGATTAATGGGAGAGAGTCCTGCCTGATGAGTAAGGACAGCACTGGCCTGGTGGCCCTGGGGTCTATATTTCAAGGCAGCTGAACAAGCCTTGGGAAGCAAGCACTTCTCTGTGGTCTCGGCATCAGCTCCTGCCTCCAGATTTCTGCCCTGCTAGAGTTCCTGTTCTGACTTCTTTCAGCAATGAATGGCAATGTGGAAGTGTAAACCAAATAAGCCCTTCCCTCCCAAGTTGTTTTATATCATTGTGTTTCTTCTCAGATATAGGAGTCCTACCTAGGACAGGTACTATGGTTCCCCGAGTCACTACAATGGAACTACATTTATAGATTAATTGCTGTATCCAGAGATGTCTCATTGGAACAAGGAGGATAAAGAGTAAGAGTAAATATTCTGTTCTCTCTCTCTCTCTCTCTCTCTCTCTCTCTCTCTCTCTCTGTGTGTGTGTGTGTGTGTGTGTATGTGTGTGTGTGTGTATGTGTGTGTGTGTCCCTGTCCTTGTCTTTCTCTGTGTGTCTCTGTGTCTCTGTTTCTCTCTGTGTGTGTCTCTCTCTCATACATACACGGCACAGCATAGCACAGCACACCTTATCTCCAATAATTAAGCCCACTGGAATCTAGGTAGCAAGGAAAAGCGTCAGTGAGACTGTGGGAAGAGCCTTGCTTCCAGGCTAAACAACATAGAGAAGGACAGTGTAACAATACACAGGACAAGGTGGGAAGAAAAAGAGTAAGAGTAAATATTCTGTTCTCTCTATATATATGCATTGTTACACATAGAAATGCTTGAAGAATAGAAGTTTATCATTTTATCCAAATAACTGGATCAAACTTGGTAAAACACTTAAAATATGCAGCATTGGGGTTACATTGGCCAGATGCCTCAGTGAATAATAAAGGCACTGACCAGATGGTTTGCGTTTAATCCCCAGAACCCACAGGTGAAGAAAGGAGAGAACCAACTCCCAAAAGTTACCCTTTCACCTCCATGTGTGCAGCATGGCATGAGAACATGTATGTGTGGCGTGCACACACATAATAAATATGTGTGATAAGATATGTAGCTTCCATTGCATTATTTCACAGTGATCTATAGTGGACGACTGTCTGACTCAGATCCCATTTTGCAGGTTGCTGGTGAGAGGACTACGCTCTTCATCAGTCTCTCCGTGTGTGCTAACACATTGTGTAAGTCAGAAAACAGCATGGATGTGGGGGAAAGGGGAGTCCTCATATACTGCTAGTGGGAGAGCAGGCTAGATTCCCACTTTCGAAATCAGGTTCCTAAAAGATTAGAAGTAAATGTTCCATGGCACAGCAGTACCACTTCTGTGAGCACATCCTAAGGGCTTCACATCCTACAGCAAAAACACATCCATCTTTGCTGCTCTACTCACAACACCTAGAAAACGGGCTCAGCCCAGATGTCCATCAAATGAGGCACACTGGAATATCACTCAGCTGTAAAGAATAATGCAATTTGCAGGAAAATGTATGGAACTAAAGAGCAGTACAGTGAGTGAGGTAACCCTAGAAAAACAAATTCTGTATACTTTTTCCATATGAGGATCTGAACTGACTCTTTAGTTCTGTGCATTAATCTTGGAGTGCCTTGGAAAGCCAGGAAATTAAAAGGGGGATAATGGGTGTATCTCTGCTCAAAGTAGGGGAGATAGTACTATACAGGTTAAGCAGAGGTGGAAAGGGGATATATTGGAAGTGGAAAGGTTCAAACAGGGATGCACTGGGGAACACGGTGGGGAGGATCACATGAAATGAGGGGAGTATGGGAAGACTGCTCCATAACCTACTGTCTGAGAACCCCTTGTAAAACATTACAAGACAGCGTGAGAGTGAACACCCTGTGGGTTAGCTGGGGTTCTCCAGAGGGACAGAACTTCTAGAATAGAATTATAATGTGGGATTTATTACAATGGCTCACAGGCTGTGGTCCACCTAGTCTACCAAGACAGCAATGGCTGTCTACCAATGCAAGGTCCACGAATCCAGTAGTTGTTCAGTCCACAGGACTGGTTATCTCAGCTGCTCTTCAGAATGTAACAGAATCCTTAAAAAGTATGCTTTAAAACCAGTGAAGGAATGGACTTGCTACTGAGATCAATCAGGGGAGAGAGAGAGAGAGAGAGAGAGAGAGAGAGAGAGAGAGAGAGAGAGAGAGAGAGAGAGAAATTGATTTTGCCTTCCATGTCCTTTATATAGAATTCCAGCAGGAGGTGTGCCCTAGATTAAAAGTGGATCTTCCCACCTCAAAGGGTTCAGATTAGAAGCGGGTCTTCCCACTACAAATGATTTAATTAAGGAAAAAAATCCCTCACAGGTGTGCCCAGCCAATTGGGTTTTAGTTTATTCCAGATGTCGTCAAGGTGACAACCAAGAATAGCCATCACACTCAATAAAACTATGCAGTGCATGTCCTGAATGCAATGGATCATTAAACAAAAGCCCCAGTGCCAAGTCTGGGCTGTCTCTGTAGAACTGGTCCATAAGAGAGCCTCCCAAACAATACACAGGCTCTTCCAGTTCTTTTGATTACTTACTATAACTACTAGGTTAGGTACTATTGCTGCAGACTCCTCACATCTTAGATGCAAGATGTAGAGAAATCAAACTGAATCCAGGCTAGAAGATTGCTCTCTCCTAGCTGAGGCTCACGGCACTAGTTAGAGCTACGCAGACTGCTATGAGGTAGAGCTGCATCGAAGGACACGTACAAACTCTGCAGACTGTAATACTTTCTAGGAAAATGTGCCTGCTGGGGTAACGGCAGCATGGCTGTTGTGAAGGTAACCAACTCCAACTGCTCACTAACTGGATCTGGGTCTTGTTACACAAGAAGGATGCATACTTAAAACTACGAACCTGGTTCAAAATTTGTGGCCATAGACAACTTATAGTCTGGGGTAGCTAGCCTAGTTGAATTGACATAGCATCAGACGACCCCCTAAATATCAGTATTTATACTCACAGATGAAGGCTTCTCTTAGTTTTGAACAGAAAAGGCTCTCCATGCAGTAAACAGAAATCAAACCCATGGAGACGCAAGATGCTGGATAAGACATTTGCACGTGCTTCCTTAAAACTCAGGGAACAGCAAAGACATTTGCTTACTGTTCATAACAGCTTTATTAATAATAGCCTTCTGGAAACAACCTAGATGCCCCTTAACCTAAGAATGGATTTTTAAAATGTGGTGCATCTACACAATGGAATACTATTCAGCAATTAAAAACAAAAACATCATGAACTTTGCAGGCAAATGGATGGAACTTGAGAATATCATCCTGAGTGAGGTAACCCAGACCTAAAAGGACATGCATGGTATGTACTCATTTAAAAGTGGATATCAGCCATAAAATATAGGTACCATGTTACACTCTGAAGACCCAAAGACACTAAACAGGAAGTAAGGCCCAATCAAGGAAGCTTGAATCTAATTTAGAAGGTGGGAATAAAATAGTCGTAAGGGGCAGATGGAGGGAGGGAACTGGAAGAGATGGGTATGGGGAGGGGAATGGGAGGTTCAGGATCAGGTGTGGTGCAGGACAGGAGAGATGGCTAGATGCCCTTGAAAATGAATGGAAATCTGCAACTGATGGGGGTGAGGAGGTAGGGGGCATCTCAAGGATGAGACAGGGACCTGGGATAAGGGAGGTGCCCAAGAATCAATGGGGATGACCTTAGCTGTGACTCAGAGCACTGGGGATATGGAACCTGAAGAGGCTGCCTCCTGTAGCCAGGCAAGAACCCCAGTGGAGCAATAGAGACACCAACCCACCCACAAAACTTTCAACCCAAAATGTATCCTGTCTACAAGAAATGCTGGGATGGGAGCCGGAGCAGAGACTAAGGGAATGACCAACCAATAATAGCCCAACTTGAGACCCATCCCATGGACAAGCACCAATCCCTAACACTTTTAATGATAATCTGTTATGAGAGGCTCCACCCAGCAGCTGACTCAGACAGATACAGACACTCGCAGCCAAACAGTGGATGGAGCTTGGGGTCTCTTATGAAAGAATAGAGGGAAGGATTGCCGGCCCCGAAGGGGATAGAAACTCCACAGGAAGACCAACGGCACCAACAAACCTGGACTCTTGGGGGCTCTCAGAGTCTGAACCACCAACCAAAGAGAACATACACAGGCTGGACCTAATCCTCCCTGGTCATATGTAGCAGATGTGCAGCTTGGTCTTCATGTGGGTCCTGGACAACTGGAGCCGGAGCTATCCCAAAAGCTGTTGCTTGTATGTGGGACGTGCTCTTCTAGCTGGGCTGCCTTGTCTGGCCTCAGTGGGAGAGGATGTGTGCCTAGCCTTGCAAAGACTTGAAGTGCCAAGGTAGGGGGATACCTAGGAGCCACCCACTCAGAGGAGAAGGGTAGGGGAAGGGGGCAAGGATTGTGGGAGGCGGTAACTGGGAGGGGGAGCAATGAGCAGGGTGTAAAATGAATAAGTAAAATAATAAATAAATAAATAAATAAATAAATAAATAAATAAATAAATACTCAGGGAACACTGTGGAAGTTGAGGTAAAAAGAATCTAAGAGTCAGCTGGTGAGGAGGGAGGGACCTGAAATACTGTCTTCTAAACGACACATGACCAAGGCCATCATGAACTCAACAACAACTGCGCATACTCAGACTGGATCTTTAGAGCTGGAGCCCTTCTAGCAGTCAGCCATGGAGAGAAAGAGACTCACTCCTGACTGCAGACTCTTTCTAATCAACAGATTCCCGCAAAGGGGGAGGCATAGTAACTACTTGTAAACACACTGCTGAGGCCCCCATGCTCTGATGGTTGGTTCCAAACCTGGGATCACACAGATAGCAACAAGGAAACTCTCTGGAACAGTAAACAAAAGCAAAACTAATAAACAGAGGAAAGAGATGTGGGGGGTTGGGGTGCTGATTAGAGGCAGTTGGTAAATAAGAATAGGTTGGGGAGTGGGTAGCAACATTGTGGACACATAAAACTGACAGAACAGATGCACACTGAAACCATGGTGTTGTAATGGAGAGAGAAATTGTGCCATGTGGCTCCTTCTCAGTCTATCTCGAAATGACACTCTAGTGCCTTGGGTCCCGTGGACTTGACCAGAGTCTCACAAACTCACCCATTTATATCTCACAGAGTGAGGTATAGTTTTGCTTTCTGTTACTTAAAATGCTAACCAACAGTCATTATGCATATACTTAAACTCCTCCAAGTTTACAATAGCCCATGCCAACTGAGAGTTATGTCAGTGTGTCTTGAGTTTTAGGTGGGCATTTTTTGGAAATGCACGGTGTGTGTGTGTGTGTGTGTGTGTGTGTGTGTGTGTGTGTGTGTGTGTAAATATATATAATGGTGCAGGGCCAGAGGAAAAATGATGGAGTTGATGGGCAGTTTTGTGCTATCAAAACAAGGAAAACAACTCCATCTATATAAACAGTTCTAGGGATGAGCATGGAATTGCATATCCTGTAGGTGAACTGTTACAGTTTTCTTTTCTTTCTTCCTTCCTTCCTTTCTTTCTTTCTTTTTTCTTTTTTTTCTTTTTCCTTTTTTGACGGAGCTACTGGACTCATATCCAAAGGTATATTCACATTCTAAAAACTGGCCAAAGCCTCTTACCTTCTCAAACTCTGTAATAACAACTGGCTCCAAAAGTCTATATGTTTACCACAGGGTCGGAAATAAAGTGGATGCTTTCAAGGAGAATAAAAGAAATGGTTTTTCCAAAGGAGTTTGAATCCCTAAGTTACTTTACCTAGGATTCTAATCTCAGATTTTTTTAATACCAAGATCTTAGCTTAAAACACTTGCCAACTAGAGTAATTACCCACAAGAAAATGATATCATTTTAAGGTTCTCTCCCAAATCCAAGCTTACTTTAGGCAAATAATTTAATTTAACATAGGAATTATCCCTAGAAAGGGCTGGAGAGATGGAGCAGCCAGAAAAATGTTTGCTATGCAGGCATGAAGACCTGAGTTTGTATCCCTAGCACCCACAGGAAACACTGGTTATGATAGTGTGCACTGGTAATTCTAGTGCTGAGAGGCAGAGGTGGGAGTCTCCCTGGAACTTGCTGGGCAGACAGTCTAGCCACATTGGTGAACTCCAGGTTCAGTGAAAGACCCTGCCTCAAAAGAAGATGTAGAAAACAATAAAGATGTTCTGATACTTAACATCAACCTCTGGCTTCCACACGAATACATGCATGTGTGTACACACAGGTGCACATATACAACCACATATGCACACATGCATGTGCACGCATACACGGTGCTATAGGAACTCATTGTGTGTGTATATGCTTAGAAACACACTACATTCTGGTCCTGCTCTGTGAAAGGAAACATGTTTCTTGACTGGTTGTATCTCATTAGTAGGGACATGTTTGTTTTCTTCCTTGTTGCTACCACAAAGCATGTCAATCCCTGTTACTATTTGGCTCCACTGTTTACACCAGAAAGACGTTGCAACATTGAGCAGGAAGTTATTATCATAAAGGGAAACTATTTGGGCTATGAACGGTGATTTGTACATAAAGCTAACTAATTTGTCTTTGCTTTGTTTATGTTGCCAATTATCAGGGCTAATGAATCTTTTAGTTTAGTTGTCCCTTGAGCCTCAAGTCTCTCTCAGGAAAACTTTAAATATCAAGGGATTTATTTTTTACTAACCATCACAAGAAAATATTTAGCCTACTTTCCAAATGGTTACATTGTAACGTTTTCTCCCATGTTTCTGTAATCTCACAAAATCAACATTACAAATATGGACACATTGAAGGCAATGGAGCAAAGGCTAACTATTTCCTGTGTGTGGCCGCATGTTAGCCACTTGGGGTATAGCAATGAACCCAATTATCTTATACTTATAGATAAAAGGAAGCTAAAGGATCTACAAAAGTTGACTACTTGCATTGATCAGAAAGTCAGGATGATTCCTAAGAGCGATGATAGACATTCCATCAACATAAAGGCTACCCATTAGCTGAGGATCATGTGACAGAAAGTGGCCAAATTGCTTCCTAAAACTTGACTTCTTAATCTTCAGAACAATCTTTTGATGTAAGCCCTTTGATTCTCATTTTAGAAATTAAATAACTGAATTTCTAAAAGTTTAAATGACTTGCCTAGAGTCACACATTCTGATGAATTATAGAATCAGGAGGATACGCCTCACAACTTGTTCAAGGAATTGACTAGAAAGAAGTAAAGAAGATCATTGTCTTGGTTACTTTCCTGTTGCCATGACAAAACATCATGACCAGTGACCAAAGCAACTTATAAGAGAAAACATTTCATTTAGGCCTCCCAGTTACAGAGGATGTATGTGCCTGTGGCTGCTGGGAGAGTCATGGCCCTAGGCTGGAGTTGAGAGCTTATATACACACCTATGAGGCAGAGAGAGTGGGGAAGAGAGAGGGATGAGGGGAGGAAGGCAGGAAGGGAGGGGAGGAGGGAGGGAGAGGAGGGAAAGAGAGAGAGAGAACAGTCAGTTAAGGTCAGGTTGACTATAAAATTTAACTGAGACTAAGAGGCAAGAGTCAATAAAGACAGAGAAGAGAGGATGGGGTTTAGAAGAGGTTATAGAAAACCCAGTACAATCAGAATTGGAAATCTAAATCATGTTTTAAATGTGTTCATAGACATCAAAGATGGCAACTCTCAATGGACAGTGCATCCTAAATGATTAAATGGACCAAGATCTGCTAGTTCCAGCCTCACTGAGGAAGGGTTGGTTAAGGTTGGACCCAAGAGTTAACCTTAACCACCACAAGAAAATATTTCACTTGAGTGTTGTAAGTCTGTGGGGAGGCTGCTGGGAAAGATTTACCACTCTAGACGGAGGCAAAGTCAGCCCCTCGTCTTCCTTCAGATGTTGTAGTGTCCTGGGGTTTGTATGAAACTATTGCAGCCACCTTGTTCCCAACTTAAGGACAAATCCAATCCACAAGGGAAGCCAGCTACAGGGGCTGCAGGAGAGTGTCACCACATGGTACGCCTAAGGCTGCTTCTGTCAGCTACACGCTTCCTGATTTTTTAAAACAACAAATTAAAGAGCTTTCTGTTACTTGCTATCAAAATCATCCAAAAAAGATTCCAAGATGACTCAGAGGTCATAGACTGTACTCTCAGTTGTACGTAACCAATATGGAGAAGAAATTTGAATATGAAAACCATTGTGGAAATGGGCCAGTGTTTACAACATGAATCTTAGAGAAAGCAGAGAGAAGTGGCCGGAGAACAGCACTGGAGTAGGATGCTAAATGTCATTGCATGCTGCCTGAAAGGTACAGCAGCCTTGGATGAGAGCACACAAAGCCCCCACACTGAGCACACCGGGACACCACTTAGCAACAACAAGCAGCACCTTAAACACAGCGACTTAGATTCAAGGCGACTGTGCATTAGGAGCTTCAGTGTTCTAAGTGTTCTGCTCTACAAGAAACACGCTGGTTAAACGTAGAAAGCAAACCCTTTTACTAATCATCACTCTACACAATATGTCAAATTACTATATCTTTGGATTAGACTGTGCTTACACCAACAAAAACACCCATGTCGTTAGTATGCAAATTTGCTTTGGTCTTCAATAAATGGTAGAATTATATGTATTCCTAAGAGTTGTTTAAAAATGCATTTATTTTTTATTTTCAGCAAATGTGCTTGATTTGTATAGCTATTTTATATACCTAAACTCATGATCCCATCAAGACTTCTTTAACAAAAAGGTGTCATAAGTGGAAAAAGTTTAAGAAACCCTTTAACCAAGTGTTAAATGCCTATAGCTTTAATCCCAGCGCTTAGGAGGCAAAGGCAGGTGGATCTCTGTGAATCTGAGGCCAGACTAGTCTACAGAGTGAGTTCCAGGATAGCCAGAGCTACATGGAGAAACCCTGTCTCAAAAAACCAAAAATAAATTAATTAACTAATTTAATTAAAAATTTTAGAAAGCTAAAAGGCACACCTTGTGAGTAAAAGCAGACATGGTCAGTGGCCTAGGGAATCTTTTGGTGTAGTGAATAACATAATCATAAGTTGAATACGCAGATAGCTGGGGGAGGTTTAGATTTCCAGGTAGAGATGGGAAATGCCCTCATTTCAGAGATGTGGGGGCTGAGATCTTAGTGCCTAGCAATGAAGGGTGCTGAAACTGTAAGAACTGGGTTTACTCTGGGTTTGCCATGAAAAACTAGCCATGTGCTCTTCATGTCCAAATTGGCACATCTATGAACAGATACCAGACACTTGCAGCTGGCCTTGAACCAGAATCCTCTGTCTGTCCCTCACATAATGTAGGACCCAGCTGTGTCAGTCTAGCTCCTGCTGAAGAAAGGAAGGAATGTAAAGGGTGAGGCAGTCTGTGGATGGTGACAAGGAGATTCCCACCTACGCTGAACTCCTCCAGCCTGCTGTGTAACTTCCTCCAGCACAGCTTGGTGCAGGCGGATATGGAGGGAACATAAGTGAATTCACCTAGGAGCAGAAACTTTTAAGACCACTATGATGAGCAAAACAGAGGTGCTGGAATTTTTGACGCAGGAAGGAGTGTTTTTGAAATCTTGAGTCCAGGCTGGACTGGAAAATAGACACAGAGGAAATGAAGAAAAAGGGCACTCAAAGAATTATCAAATTAAGTGTTATGAAGAAGTGGAAGATAACTCTGGTCAAAGTGCTGACCGGGAGCCTGGGAGGAAATGGGACTGTGGTCCCAAACTACACTGCATGAGCCTGGGAGGAAATGGGATTGTGGTCCTAAACTACACTGCATGACTTAGTGATCTCTGTAAGTGGATCAGTTAGAAATGCCAGTAATTGGGACGGAGATATTGACTGATTGGGAGGCTAGATAAGCCCAACTGCAAGGTTTTCTGTGAGATGGTGAAGGAATGAAATGAGGAGACTTAGAAAGTCAAGACCAGCTCTTCCAGCCGGGGCCACCCACCCCCACCCCACCCCACCCTCCCGCCGCCATATTCCTCCTGAGCCCAGCAGAGGCTGCTAAGGCCTCCGGAGTGCTCTCCACACCGCAGGACCTCAGGATCATCTTGGGATCACAGGTGAGAGGAACGCAGCATCAGCTTCAAGAATCGAGGAGGGTCTTGTGCCTGCAGGAACAGGGACAAAGGAACCCCTCCGGACCAGAGGCTGGGATCTCTTCCAGCTGGGGCCATGCCCGCCATCTTCCTTCTGAGCCCAGCAGAGGCTGCTAAGGGTTCCAGAGTGCTCTCCACACTGCGGGTCCTCCGGATCACCTCAGGATCACGGGACCCCTACCACACCTAGGACTTCCTGATCACCTGAGAGCACCTGGGCGATAGAAGCAACAGAGCTTCTTGGTCAGGGTTCCTTCGGACCTTTAACCTCAGCCAGGAGACAGAGCTGAGACCCAGACCCCTGGGCACATTCCTTGTCAGAGGAAAGTCAGCCATCTGGGAGGGTTCTGACCCTAGAACTCAGGAAGTGGATCAGAGCTCCAGACTGCTGGATACCTGCCCTGTAAGAGAAGAGCTTGCCTGCAGAGAGTGCTCTGACCACTGGAACTCAGGTGAGAGTTGGACTCGCAGGAGTGCTGACAGAGGCTAACAGAATCACAGGAGGATCAAGCTCCAACCAGAGACAGCTTGAACATTAACATCAGAGATTTCCAGATGGCAAAAGGCAAATGAAAGAATCTTACTAACAGAAACCAAGAACACTGGGCATCATCAGAACCCAGTACGCCCACCACAACAAGTCCTGGATACCCCAACACACCCAAAAAGCAAGACTCAGATTCTAAATCATATCTCATGATGGTGGTAGAAGATTTTAAGAAGGGCATTAATAACTCACTTAAAGAAATACAGGAGAACACCACTAAACATGTCAAAGCCCTTGAAGGGTAAGTACAAAAATCCCACAAGGAATTACAGGAGAATACAGCTAAACAAGGAGAAGCCATTAAAGAGGAAATACAAAAATCCCTCAAGGAATCACAGGAGAACACTGCTAAACAGGTAGAAGTCCTTAAAGAACTACAGGCAAACACTGCTAAACACGTAGAAGAAACACAAAAATCCCTTAAAGAATTACAGAAAACACAGCCAAACAGGCAATGGAATTTAACAAAACCATCCAAGATCTAAAAATGGAAGTAGAAACAATGAAGAAAATCCAAAGAGAGACAACTCAGGAGATAGAAAACCTAGGAAAGAAATTAGGAACCATAGATGTGACCATCAGCAACAGAATATAAGAGATGGAAGAGAGAATCTCAGGTGCAGAAGATTCCATAGGAAACATGGATACAATAATCAAAGAAAATGTAAAATGCAAAAAGATCCTAACTCAAAACATCCAAGAAATCCAGGACACAACAAGAAGACCAAACCTTCAGATAATAGGAGTAGATGAGAATGAAGATTTTCAACTTAAAGGGCCAGCAAATACCTTCAACATAATTATAGAAGAAAACTTCCCTAACCTAAAGAAAGAGATGCCCATGAACATACAAGAAGCCTACAAAACTCAAAATAGACTGGACCAGAAAAGAAATTCCTCCCAACACATAATAATCAGAACAACAAATGCACTAAATAAAGACAGAATATGAAAAGCAGTAAGGAAAAAAGGTGAAGTAACATATAAAGGCAGGCCTATTAGAATTTCTCCAGACTTCTCCCCAGAGACTATGAAAGCCAGAAGACCTGGACAGATGTTATACAGACACTAAGAGAACACAAATGCCAGCCCAGGCTACTATACCCAGCAAAACTCTCAATTACCTTAGATGGAGAAACCAAAGTATTACATGACAAAACCAAATTCACACAATACCTTCTCATGAATCCAGCCCTTCAAAGGATAATAACGGGAAAACACCAACACAAAGATGGAAACTATACCCTAGGAAAACCAAGAAAGTAATACATTAACAAAACTAAAAGAAGACAGCCACAAGAACAGATTCCCAACTTTAACAATAAATATGTCAGGAAGCAACACTTACTTTTGTTTGATTTCTCTTAACATCAATGGATTCAATTCCCTAATAAAAAGACATAGACTAACAGATTGGCTACACAAACAGGACCCAACACTTTGCTGCTTACAGGAGACCCACCTTAGGGAAAAAGACAGACACTAACTGAGAGTAAAAGGCTGGAAATCAATTTTTCAAGCAAATGGTCTGAAGAAAAAAGCTGGAGTAGCCATTCTAATATCGAATAAAATTGACTTTCAACCCAAAGTTATCAAAAGAGATAAAGAGGGGCACTTCATACTCACCAAAGGTAAAATCTACCCAGATGAACTCTCAATTCTAAACATCTATGCTCCAAATGCAAGGGCAGCCACATTCATTAAAGAAACTTTAGTAAAGCTCAAAGCAAACATTGCACCTCACATGATAATAGTGGGAGACTTCAACACCCCATTCTCACCAATGGACAGATCCTGGAAACAGAAACTAAACAGAGACACATGGACACTAACAGAAGTTATGAAACAAATGGATTTAACAGATATCTACAGAACATTTTATCCTAAAACAAAAGGATATACCTTCTTCTCAGCACCTCATGGTACCTCCTCCAAAATTGACCATATGATTGGTCACAAAATAGGCCTCAACAGATACAAAAATATTGAAATTATCCCATGCATTCTATCAGATCACCACAGACTAAGGCTGATCTTCAATAACAGCATGAATAATAGAAAGCCAACATTCACGTGGAAACTGAACAACACTCTACTCAATGATACCTTGTTCAAGGAAGAAATAAAGAAAGAAGTTAAAGACTTTTTAGAGTTTAATGAAAATGAAGCCACAACATACCCAAACTTATGGGACACAATGAAAGCAGTCCTAAGAGGAAAACGCATAGCCCTGAGTGCCTCCAAAAAGAAACTAGAGAGATCATACACTAGCAGCCTGACAGCACACCTAGAAGATCTAGAACTAAAGGAAGCAAATTCACCCAAGAGGAGTAGACTGCAGGAAATAATCAAACTCAGAGCTGAAATCAACCAAGTGGAAACAAAAAGAACTATTCAAAGAATCAACCAAACCAGGAGTTGCTTCTTTGGGAAAATCAACAAGATAGATAAACCCTTAGCCAGACTAACTAGAGGGAACAGGGACAGTATCCTAACTAACAAAATAAGAAGTGAAAAAGGAGACATAACAACATATCCTGAGGAAATCTAAAACATCATCAGATCCTACTACAAAAGGCTATACTCAACAAAACTGGAAAACCTGGAGGAAATGGACAACTTCCTAGACAGATACCAGGTACCAAAGTTAAGCCAGGATCAGATTAACAATCTTAACAGTCCCATTCTCCTAAAGAAATAGAAGCAGTCATTAATAGTCTCCCAACCAAAAAAAGCCCAGGACCAGATGGGTTTAGTGCAGAGTTCTATCAGACCTTCAAAGAAGACCTAGTTCCAGTTCTTCTCAAAGTATTCAACAAAATAGAAACTGAAGGTACTCTACCCAATTCATTCTATGAAGCCACAATTACTTTGATACCTAAACCACACAAAGATCCAACAAAGAAAGAGAACTTCAGACCAATTTCCCTTATGAATATCGATGCAAAAATACTCAATAAAATCCTCACAAACTGAATCCAAGAAGACATCCATCATGACCAAGTAGGCTTCATCCCAGGGATGCAGGGATGGTTTAATATACAGAAATCCGTCAACATAATCCACTATATAAACAAACTCAAAGACAAAAAGCACATAATCATCTCTTTAGATGCTGAGAAAGCATTTGACAAAATCCTTAAGTCATGGAAAGATCAGGAATTCAAGGCCCATACCTAAACATAATAAAAGCAATCTACAGCAAACCAGTAGCCAACATCAAAGTAAATGGAGAGAAACTAAAGTCAGGGACTAGACAAGGCTGCCCACTTTTTCCCTACCTATTCAATATAGCACTTGAAGTCCTAGCCAGAGCAATTCGACAAAAGGAAATCGAGGGGATAGAAATTGGAAAGTAAGAAGTCAAAATATCACTATTTGCAGATGATATGAGAGTATATATAAGTGACCCTAAAAATTCCACCAGAGAACTTCTAAACCTGATAAACAGCTTCAGCGCAGTAGCTGGATATAAAATTAACTCAAACAAATCAATGGCCTTTCTCTACACAAAAGATAAACAGGAGGAGAAAGAAATTAGGGAAACAACACCCTTCACAATAGTCACAAATAATATAAAATACCTTGGTGTAACTTTAACTAAGGAAGTGAAAGCTCTGTTTGACAAGAACTTCAAATCTCTGAAGAAAGAAATTGAAGAAGATCTCAGAAGATAGAAAGATCTCCCATGCTCATGGATTGGCAGGATTAATATAGTCAAAATGGCTATCCTGCCAAAAGCAATCTACAGGTTCAATGCAATCCTCATCAAAATTCCAACTCAATTCTTCACTGAGATAGAAAGGGCAATTTTCAAATTCATCTGGAATAACAAAAAACCTAGGATAGCAAAAAGTATTCTCAACAATAAAAGAACCTCTGGTAGAATCACCATGCCTGACCTCACGCTGTACTACAAAGCAATTGTGAGAAAAAAAAACAAAAACCTGCATGGTACTGGTAGAGTGACAAACAGGTAGATCAATGGAATAGAATTGAAGACCCAGAAATGAACCCACACACCTTTGGTCACCTTATCCTTGTCAAAGGAGCTAAAACCATCCAGTGGAAAAAAGACAGCATTTTCAACAAATGGTGCTGGCATAGCTGGCGGTCAACATGTAGAAGTATGTGAATTGATCCATTCTTATCTCCTTGTGCAAAGCTCAAGTCTAAGTGGATCAAAGAACTCCACATAAAACCAGAGACACTGAAATTTATAGAGGAGAAAGTGGGGAAAGGCCTCGAAGATATGGGCACAGGAGTGAAATTCCTAAACAGAACAGCAATGCCCTGTGCTGTAAGATCAAAAATCAACAAATGGGACTTCATAAAATTGCAAAGCTTCTGTAGGGCAAAAGATACTGTCAATAAGACAAAAAGGCCACCAACGGATTGGGAAAGAATTTTTACCAATACTAAATCTGATAGGGGGCTAATATCCAATATATACAACGAGCTTAAGAAGCTGAACTCCAGAAATTCAAATAACCCCATTAAAAATGGGGTACAGAGCTAAACAAAGAATTCTCAACCGAGGAATACTGAAGGGCTGAAAAGCACTCGAAAAAAATGTTCAACATCCTTAATCATCAGGCAAATGCAAATCAAAACAACCCTGAGATTCCCCCTCACACCATTCAGAATGGCTAGGATCAAAAATTCAGGTGACAGCAGATGCTGGCGAGGATATGGAGAAAGAGGAACACTCCTCCATTGCTGGTGGGATTGCAAGCTGGTACAACCACTCTGGAAATCAGTCTGGCAGTTTCTAAGAAAATTGGACAAAATACTACTGGAAGATCCAGCAATACCTCTCCTGGGCATATACCCAGAAGATGTTCCAACTGGTAATAAGGATACATGCTCCACTATGTTCATAGCAGCCTTATTTATAATAGCCTGAAGCTGGAAAGAACTCAGATGTCCCTCAACAGAGGAATGGATACAGAAAATGTGGTACATTCACACAATGGAGTACTACTCAGCTATTAAAAACAATGAATTTATGAAATTCTTGGGGAAATGGATGTATCTGGAGGATATCATCCTTAGTGAGGTAACCCAATCACAAGTCACTTGATATGCACTCACTGACAAGTGGATATTAGCCCCAAAACCTAGAATACCCAAGATACAACTTCCAAAACACAAGAAAATCAAGAAGGAAGACCAATGTGTGGATACTTCATTCCTCCCTAGAATAGGGAATAAAATATCCATGGAAGGAGTTGCAGAGACAAAGTTTGGAGCTAAGACAAAAAAATGGACCATCCAGAGACTGCCCCCCCCCATCCCATAATCAGCCACCAAACGCAGACACTACTGCATACACCAGCAAGATTTTGCTGAAAGGACCCTGATATAGCTGTCTTCTGTGAGGCTTTGTCAGTGCCTGGCAAATACAGAAGTGGATGCTCACAGTCATCTATAGGAAGGAACACAGGGTCCCCAATGTAGGAGCTAGAGAGAGTACCCAAGAGCGGAAGGGGTCTGCAACCCTATAGGTGGAACAACAATATGAACAAATCAGAAACCCCAGAGCTCATATCTCTAGCTGCATATGTATTAGAAGATGGCCTAGTCAGCCATTATTGGGAAGAAAGGCCCCTTGGTCTAGCAAACTTTATATGCTCCAGTACAATGGAATGCCAAGGCCAAGAAGTGGGGGTTGGTGGGTAGGGGAGCAGGGCAGGGGGAGATTATAGGGGACTTTTGGGATAGCATTTGAAATATAAATGAAGAAAATATCTAATAAATATATATATTGAAAGAAAGAAAGAAAGAAAGAAAGAAAGAAAGAAAGAAAGAAAGAAAGAAAGAAAGAAAATCATGACCAAAGACAACAGACATGCTAAGGTGGCCTGGGAAAGCCCAGGGGACCTCAACCCTACACAAAGAGCTACCGGTCACTGAATAGTGCTGAAAGTTGGAGCCCCTTCCAAAGACATCAGCTTCCACTTATTATAGCTCTTTTTTCTGCACACACACATCCTCAGTTGTGATACAAAATAGGAGCTGGTGAGATGGCTCAGTGGGTACAGGTGCCTGCATCAAAGCCTAAGCAACTGAATTTAATCCCTGGGACCTACATGGTAGAAGTGAGTTGTCTTTGAATTCCATGTGTGCACCATGGAAAACACCTGCATGCATGCACATAAACACATACAAAATAAAATAAAATAAAAATTTAATTAGAAGAATACAAATTAGTACACATAGGAACTGTGGTGGTTAGAATACTCTTGGCCCAGGGAGTGGCACTAGTAGGAGGTGTGGCTTTGTTGGAGGAAGTGTGTCACTGAGGGGGTAGGCTTTGAGACCCTCCTCCTAGTTGCCTAGAAGACAGTTTCTCCTGGCTGCATTCTGATCAAGATGCAGAGCTCTCAGCTCCTTCTCCAGCACCATGTCAGCCTGCACACTGCCATGCTTCCTGCCGTGATAATGGACTGACTGAACTTCTGAAACTGTAGGCCAGCCCCAATTAAGTGATGTTCTTTGTAAGAATTGTCTTGGTCATGGTGTCTTTTAACAGCAATAAAACCCAAACTAAGACAGAAGCCACATATACAAATGAGTTAGATTCACCCATGCTCAAATAACATTAAACAGAGAAAAAAAGCAAATGAATAATTTTACCCTAAAGCATACTCTAAGCGAACCCACAAATAATGTATTAGATGAGCTACTTCCTGAAATGCGATCACAAATTAGAGCATTACAGGCTTCCTAGAATTGTACAATTAATATTTAATTCAGAAAAATGAGGCAAACCCAGAAGAAAATCATAGAAATTAGACTCCTTAAAGTCTTAAAATCATCACTTATCACTGGTAATGTTTTTTGTATTCATCTGTGTGATGGTTTGTATATGCATGGCCCAGGAAATGGCACTATTAGAAGGGGTGGCTCTGTTTGAGTAGGTGTGGCCTTGTTGGAGTAGGTGTGTCACAGTGGATGTGGGCTTTAATACCATAGTCCTAGCTGCCTGGAAGCCAGTATTCTGCTAGCAGCCTGCAGATGAAGATGTAGAACTCTCAGCTACTCCAGTACCACGCCTGCCTGGATGCTGTCATGTTCTCACCATGATGATAATGGACTAAACCTCTGAACCTGTAAGCCAGCCCCAATTAAATGTTGTTCTTATAAGAGTTGCCTTGGTCATGGTGTCTGTCCATAGCAGTAAAACCCTAACAAAAACAATCTGGATAAATAGTAAGCATATCCAATAGTTAATAACATATTTAATATGAAATTTTAAAATTTGTGATTTCCTTTGTCATTAATAACTCTAAATAAAAAGTATTGTTAAAACTTCCAAATCCTCCCCCTTCTGCTGGATATATGTGTTGTTTTGTGTTATTAGTTTGCTTGCTCTAACTTCAAGGCTAAAAAGCCCCACATGATCCAGGCCTGGCTTCCTCCACTGCTCCATTCATATTCCACCTTGACCTTTGAACTCTCCCGTTGTGTCACGATGTCTTACTCCATAATTTTCACAGTCCTTATATTGTTCATTACAATTAAGAAGTTTTCATTGTTCCTTGTATTCTATAAACATAAAAATTTAAATATACATAGCCCCAGACGGATACTAATCTCCACCAAGCAGAGGCTATAGCTTGTCGACTCTGCTCAGAATGCAGCAGTCACAGGAATCAACACTGTCCCTAGAATACACCAAGGATTTTAGGTGTCATCCCATAAATAATCACATGGTGTCCTGATTGCTTTAGCATTGGATTGTCATGTCACTCGGGTTGTCATTTTAGTGTCTTCTTTCTATACAACTTCAATTTCCTCGTTATATCTTCTAATACTCTCCTAGGACTAATAAGTCATTCAACTCAACCCATACTTTTCCTTAATTTGGCACCCTTACTTATTCTACTAATTCTTTACCTTATTACTTGGAAATTTTCTTTTAACAAGGTCTCTTTGTGCAAACCAAGCTGGCCTCCAACTCACAATCCTCCTGCCTCAATTTCCCCAGGGCTGGGATTTCAGTCTCTCCACCAGTTGTAATTTTTCTTATTGCCAGACTGCAGTAGTGAACACAGAGTTCTCACTGTGATTTCGTTCTCATCCTAACATTTAGTCATGACACCCCAATGCTGATCAACGCATAATGCAATGCTTAAAACTTGTGTTATCTCCTATTTTTACAACCTTCCCACACTCAAATGGTTCGTTTGTATTTTAAAAACATTAATCTTTCTGTCTTTTGGTGTCTGCTATTTTATGGAGGTTTCACTGTATTCACTTATCTTTAAATAGAACTGAGTAAAATTGAGTGAGGGGAATGACTTTCCTTTCACTGGTGTGATTGTTAATACTGGCAGCCTAACCTAGAATCACCTTGAAGACAAATCTCTGGGCCTGGGCCTGATGGCTTCTTGTTGTTGTTGTTGTTGTTGTTGTTGTTGTTGTTGTTGTTTTTTAAGGTTTATTTATGTATGTGAGTACACTTTTGCCGTCTTCAGACACACCAGAAGTCGGCATCAGATCCCATTACAGATGGTTGTGAGCCACCGTGTGGTTGCTGGGAATTGAACTCAGGAAGGGCAGTCAGTACTCTTAGCCTCTGAGACATCTCTCCAGCCCCTAAACCTCATGTGATTTTCTAAATTAAGTTCACTGAGGAGGGAAGACACAGGCTAACTGTCGGACTGATAAAAAGGAGCAGAAAACCGAGCACCAATGTTCACTATTTCTCCGCTCCCTGGTCGCAGGTGTCACGTGATCAGCTGCCTCCTGCGGCTGCCTTGAAGCACTGTACCCTCAAACTGTGAGCCAGAATTAACCCTTCCTTCCTTCCTTCCTTCCTTCCTTCCTTCCTTCCTTCCTTCCTTCCTTCCTTCCTTCCTTCCTTCCTTCCCTTACTTTTGTCAGGCATTTTCTCCCAGTGACACACAAGCTGATGCCCCTGGATTGTGAAGGAACGGAAGGCCCTGGACTTCCTGGCAGGGCACAAAGGCAGAGGCTCGCTAACTGAGAAATGTAAATCCATTCCTGAAACTTGATGACAGGATATGAGCAACATGATAGGCTCTGCTCCTGGAGGTGCTGAGGAGGAGGAATGCGTTTGTGTTTATCAAGCTCGGGAATACCCCTGTCTGTTTTCCAAAACTGCCTTTCATCTACCGAGTCGACTGTTGTTCTCTGCCATTGTTAGTATGCTTTGGTTGGCTGTTACAGACAGACTGAGCTCTGAGGTACTTTTATACAGAACTATAAAGGTGTTTGTAATTAAACTGTGGTGGTCTGAAGAAGCCAGTTAAGAAATAACATAGTTTGGGGCCCGACTCATTAGATAAGAGTACTCATTTTGAAAGCATGTGGATCTGCGTTCAAATCCCCACCAGTTAATCCATAAAAGCTGAGCATGGCTGACCATGCTGGTAACCCTAGCATTATGGGACAGAGATGGGAAGATCTCAAGAACTCTGACTTCCATGTGCAATAGCATACACACATCACACACAACTAAAAACTAACCACATTTTAACTAACCATCAGACACGGGCCTGAGAGAGACTTCCAATCCAGGCACACAGCAAACACAAGCCCTACCCTGGGGAATATAAAATTCTTCTACAGGGAGTTCTTGAGACATCAGTGGGGTGTGGGGATTCTAGGAGAAGGCTCATCACTCTATAGTTAGACACAATGATGGCTCAGATCCTCTCCTTCAGACTTAAAGGGAAATAACACATGTGACAACTGTCAAGGTCAGCCACCTCTGGGTTACAAACCAATAAATCCATTTAACAACAGTCAGTTAGACAGAGTCTGCTTTACCAGATGTCACGACTTCCTGCCACAAGGTCATGTGATCACTACTATGGCTCTATTGCAAAATATGTGATATTAATAACTTTGCTTTAAAATCCACTAAACATAGGTGCAAGTAATTTGGCATTTTAATACCTGACAATATGTATAAAGAGCCACGAAATAGTTGTGTCATTAAGCCTTGGAGTTCTATGTAATAAGAACTTTTTTAAATAACCAGAAAAGTTCAACATGTGAAAGAATTTGCCAACAAGTCTGATGAGCTGAGTTCATCCCCAGGATCCACACAGTGAGCCAAGAGGGTGACTCCTGAGAGCTGTCCTCTGATCGACACACATACGCTACAACACACATGTGATTCCAACACATATACAAAATAAATATATGTAAGTTTTTAAATTCAAAAATATGCACAAAGGTATTAAAATGGATCCCCACCCAAGATAAGGTTTTTCAGTTTAATAGCCCTAGCTGTCCTAAAACTTATTTTATAGACCAGGCTGCTGGCCTTGAACTCAAAACTCTGCTTGCTTCTTTCTCCCAAATACTAGGATTAAAGGCTTGTGCCACCACTGCCTGGCTTAAATGGGATTTTTAAAGCTTTTAAACTTTGCATCAGCAAACTCCGGCATGAAAACCAGTAAGTGTTCACTAATTCAAAGCCAGGAAGCACTAAGTGACGGGGAGAGACAGTGCAGGCATTGAACTGTCCCCACAGTTCAAAAGGTTTGAAAGTCTACACAGAATTGGAGCAATGAATAAAAGAGCCACAGGAGTATAAAACAGTTAACATTATTTTAAGTAATTAAGAGAGTTGAGCTACTTAAAATATTGATCTGCAATATTTTAAGAGAACGCTATTGTAATCTCTACAAATGGGCTCCATAGCATGGAGCTTAGGGCACAATGAAAAGCAGCAGATGGAGCAGAGCAGTGGGATATTCTACCATCTTCCTATTTGTTCACTTTCTCTTTTTACATATGTTGAACCGCGACATGATTTGTCCTCATTTGCAGACATTCTCCTGACCTGGACCCCGTCTTGATATGTGCTTTAGGTTGAAGGTTTTTGGGGAGCTGTAACAAAAAAAAAATGGGTATTTTGTGGTATAAGTAAATGCTAAGCCTCCAAAGGAAAGAGTGGTGCTCTAATGTGGGGCAACAATGGATATGTTTTCCAGGTAAGGACCACCGTTTGAGAGAATTAAGGAATCTGCCTGTCCCTGTGTGTGCAAACCTGCTTCCTGGCCAAGCCATGGAAGATGACAGTGCAAAGCAGTAGACAGAAAGCACTGCACTTTACTGACTTAAACACAGACCCTTGTGAGGAGTTTGCTGGGGAGATGGCAGGGTCGCCCATCCTCTAAACTGCCAGAGTCTACTGTCAGAATTCAACATCTTGCCCGCCTTCAGCCCCACCTCCAGTTTTCTCAGCCAAGTAATTGGTAGCAAATGAGCAAGTTAAGACTTCATCTGTCTTTCCTTGTCAGTGATTACAGGTCCAGTATATGGCATTGCCTTTCGTTTATCCACCAAAGACATCTAGGAGCCTTTATAAGCTAATAACTTGATGGTACAGCTGCTTTTTATCGTGTAACTTCAAATAGACTGATTAGGGATATACAGAGCAGCTACTGAGAGACTGATGGGCTGAGGCGATAGCTCAGTGGATGATACACTTGCCCTTAAATAATAAGGACCAGGGTTCAGATTACCAGCACTCACACACACACACAAAAAAATGGACAGACTTGGCAGCCTCCCTGTAATCTAGTGTCTGGGAGGCAGAGACAGGAGATTTCCAGGTAAGCTGACTGTGAGCTCCAAGTTCAGACAGAGAGAGAGAGAGAGAGAGAGACCTTGCCATAGTAAGTAAAGCAGAGAGTGATTGAGAGGATGCTCAACATCAACCTCTAACCTGCACAAATACGTTCACCCATGTGCACACACATATGTGCACACATACATGCATATATAAACATGCAAGAATGTCACACATACAACACACAAAGAGAGGGAGAGAGAGAGAGGGAGAGAGAGAGAGAGAGAGAGGGAAAGGTTTAGTCCTGTACCAGGGTGACTATGCATAGTTCATAGTCCCTGTTTACACTTCTCAGAAACCAATTCCTCCCTCCCCAGAATGAACTATTGCCCAGCCACATCCAGAGCTCCCCCTAATGACAGAGCTAAGCACAGTTATGCCCACTTAGTGGCACCCCAGGAATGTCTCAGTACCCTTGTGCCTACAAACCTGTGCAACTGTCTTCTGGACTCGCCTGTGTCCCAGAAACAGGAAGTGTGCTTCATGGGGGAAAATCGGAATAGTCAATCAACTTTGAGGCAGAGGAAATGGAGAGAAGTTATCTAGGAAGAAAAGCGCACATACAGGGAAAGTTTCCAGATCTATAATTTAGTAGAAGTTTGGACCAAGCAAAAGGACACATTTGCTAAATTTCCAACAATTCACACTTATGTGTGTGCCTCGTTGTACATAAATTACATGTCAAAATAACTTACAAACTTTGACTCCTGTTGATAGTACAGAGGTGCAGTAGAGCAGTGTCAGTACATTAAGATCCTTAAGTCCTCGTGACTTTCAGCTTCAATGGACGGTTAGAATGACAGACAGACGTAAAGATCAATTAACGAATGGTTAGAATGGTGGATGTTTAGAACAGATGTCGAGAACAGAATGCAGAAAATGGGCCTGGAAGTGTCTACTGAGAAATCTGTTCAGTTTTGCTGCATGTCTAAAAATGTTGCATAATAAAATACTGTATTCAAGCCGGGCGGTGGTGGCGCACGCCTTTAATCCCAGCACTTGGGAGGCAGAGGCAGGCGGATTTCTAAATTCAAAGGCCAGCCTGGTCTACAGAGTGAGTTCCAGGACAGCCAGGGCTACACAGAGAAACCCTGTCTCGGAAAAAAAAAAAAAAAAAACCAACTGTATTCAGAGCTAGTGACCTCCTCCACTTGTAACCCTGATTGTGTTTGGTGGTGGTGAGGAGACAGAGAGAGAGAGAGAGGGAGAGAGAGGGAAAGAGAGAGAATTTAATTGGGGGAGTAGGCACATGGGGTTGTGCGCAGAGACCACAAGAGGACCTTGGGCACCCTCCTTTGTTATTCACCTTACTCTCAGTGAATCCAGAGTCAATTTGGCAGCCGGCAAGCTCAGGAAGCCCACCTGTGTCCCGCCCACTTATTACCATGGTTACAGTGCAGCCTTGTTTGGCATTTCCCCTGGGTGCTGGGATCCAAACTCAGATCCTTGTGTTGCCTGCTCAGCAAATGCTCCTGCCTAGTGAGCCATCTCTCCAGCCCTTTCTCTGTTTCTAGTCATTTCAAAAATTTTGGAATTACAACTCTGTTCTCTTCAAAACAGGCTTTTCCAACTGCCTGAAACCATAGCCATTTCAGTTCAGCTCCAGCCCAGCGGCTTCCGCTCCGCAGTGTGAGGACACCAGCTCACCCAGAGGAGACAGATAATTTCCACAGGGAAGCTCAGGTGTGAGCACCAAAAGAGAGCAGCACGGATTCTGAAAAACCTAAACAAAGACCCCAGAGCACTTACAATTCCCTCCAAGGCTTCACAAGTCACTAAATATCCTTCCTGACAATGACTGTCACCCACTGTTGCCCACTGCCACCTCCCTCTCTTGTTTTCTCCTTCCAACTCGATCTTGGGATTATCTTAAAATTTCCACCTGAAATTTTCGAGGGGGTATCCATTTCCCTATCCTTAGCCAGAATCTCACAAGCAAATGCCTCCGTAAATCCCCAGTTAGGGCTTTCGACCGTTCAGCTCAGGGAGCCTCACGAGTGTCTCTAGCCTTAGAGAACTCTGTGCACTTACTTGTATCTGTTTCCCAGCTGGAATGTTTGATGGATTTGGTCAAGATGATAGCCAAGTCAACTAGTGGTCCAACACAGTATATCTGAACCTAAGCAAATCCTAGGAACTTAGGAGACCCACCAGAACATCTCGCTCTTTGGGAAAAGGTCAAATGCGAGCTGGCTCTAGCAAAGCAGCTGCTTATACACAGGGAAGTAATGGCTGTCGGTGAGGCAGCGGGATCTGAAAGAGCTAAGCGGAAGTTTTGAGAAGGGGATGGAGACTTGGCTGTGGAGCCACACGTGTGGGCCGTGTTTGTGTGAGTCAGAAAGGCCTGACTCTAAGACTGACAGACTAGCACAGTTGATGCTGGTACCTTTCCATTATCTGGAGTACACTCTGTAAGAATTGGCATGGGAGCCTATAGGTTAGCTGGAACTGTCCTTTGCATGGGCACCACACACCTGGATTCTCATGGTGTCCTCACACCACCATCTCCATTGTGGAATGGAGCGCCCGCCCATCAGCTGACAGCAGCCCAGAGGTTCCAATCATGGTTTGGTTTCCCAAGCTCAGACTCCATTCTCTCCAGGGCATCTCTCGACATTTTCCTGGTACCTGAGGACGCGGCTGCTTCCCTTGGCCATGTTTAAGTCGGAGTGTGAGTGGGGCTGAAGACCACAGCTGCCTGTTCACACTCAGAATGATTTACTCTGCTTTGGCTTCACACCTTATGAGCTATTTGAATTTGGAAAATCATTCAGGCATCCCTAAATTGTCATTTCTTCATTTGTTTTAAAAATGTGTCCTATATACTTTAGATTATAAAAGGATCAAATGTCATAACTTTTGGATACTCCACTATGAGGATCTAAGATGTTTGGATAAAGTCACATAGGTCTTACACATGTTGAATATACTGATCTTTATTTAATGTAGAATTTTATTTAGACTTTAATCCTCTTTAGGTTGCCTTAAAAATAAAAATTAAGTTTATTATTATTAAAAAGATATATAAGGCTAAAGAGGCACTTCAGTGGTAAAACACTTATCTAGCATATTCAAGGTTCTGGGTTCAACCCCCAGCATACATGTTCACAAAAAATATATGTAAGTAGTATTGTTTTAAATAAAAGGAATTTTTTAACAGTAAATACTGTCTACCATCTCGCCATAGAATTGAATTTTGTAGAATTTATCTTTTGACTATGCATATGTTTGTGATACACATATTTTATAATAAAAGACTGATTTTAGAGATATATATTTATAAACTCCATTTTGAATTTTACAATATGTTACCGATGTGGATATGAATTAAGCAGTTTGCAAAAATATGAAACATCTTGTAAATGCTTCCTAATATTGCCATTATAATAGCTATTGTTACTATTGAACCAAAACTTCATCTTCCTAGACAATGATTAATTGCAAAACTATATTTCAATATTTAAGAAGTAGTACTATGATTAAAAGAAAACAAACCATACAGCCTGCTGAGAACTAAACAAAGAAAACAAATCTTAAAGAGGGACTTATAGATGCGAATGTGTTAAAGTTATATGAGTGAGTTGGAACCTGGGTTTGAAAGTCATTAAAATATTACTATTCTTCTCATTAGATTGGAGATTTTTTTTAAAGCTTTCCAAAATACTGACTATATGATGGTTTTCACAGTTGGACTTAAGGGTATATCTACTTAGGAGGGTGTGAAGGTTATGACATGATCTCGTGTAACCCAGGCTGGACTCCAACTTGCTATGTAGCTAAGGATGTCCTTGAATCTTCTATTGAGCTCCACCTCCTAAAGGTTACCATATCCCAACATTGCTACTTTAAAGACCAAGCCATGGCATGTAGGTCTTTCGGGGATGTTTATCTAAACCACAGCAGTATGGAAAATGCAAGTTCAAGAACATTTACCAGGTATCATCTTGGCCTGCTTAGAGATACCCGTGTAGACACTTATCTTTTCCACCAGCATAATCCACAGTTACTTTTCTCTTCTCAGATTCATTTACTCCCTGACTAAATCTCTGTCTCAGACACATGGCTGGACACAGTCTCTCAATGGGTCTCCACTGGCTGCAGTCTAAGGTTCTGTGTAGTACCGTGCATGGCTTCCCCACACCATGCTTGGCTCCCAGCAGGCTGCACATTCTTTTCAGTTCTTCCCCGATACACTGCCCTCTTACTGGAAGCAAATAATCCATGCAACTGCCTGGCTGCTGTCCTGAGGGAAAGGAGATCCCTGGTGACAGATGAAGTTTGAGAGGGAAGAGAGAGCCCTGACGCCTTTATAAAAGAATTGACAAAGGCAGTCAGGGGACTTAGCTTTTTTCCAGTCAGTGTGTCTGTGCCTCTTAGAAGAGGCCGGAGAGTGGAAGTAAGTCAAATTACTCCTGCTTTGTTTTCCAGCCTGCCGTGTTCTATGGCCTTCATAAAAAACGGTGTGGATATTGTGATCCTGTGCCTGACTTCTTCTCTTCTAGTCTGTGGGATGCAATCCCTTACCCGTTGGAGTCAAGACCTTTGATTGGTTAGGTAGACTTGGTTTAAAGGTCTTTATCGAGTTATTTAGTTTTATATAATATGAATAGCCTAGTGGAACACTAAGGAAGGAATTTTCATGCAGGGAATTTTAAAGGTACAATGGAATACTATTCAGCTATTAAAAACAAAGACAAAGACATTATGAATTTTTCAGGCAAATAGGTGGAACTTGAAAATATCATCCTAAGTGGTGTAACCAGAGCCAGAAAGACACATGGTATATACTCACTTATAAGTGGGCATTAGCCATAAAGTGCAGGATAACTATACTATAATCCACAGACCCAAAGAAACTAGGTAATAAGGATATTCCAAGGGAGGTTGTTCAAATCTCACTCAGAAGAGAAAACTAACAGTAGCTAGAGAGATAAGACTGGATAAGATTGGGGGTGAGGAGGGAACAGGGATGTCGATCAGGTGTTCGGAGAAGGTATGGGAGAGGGCTGGAAGCAAGAATGGTGGGCCCATCTCTGGGGCTAGCTGAAGGTCTGAGACAGGGAACGATACACAGAGTCTATGAGGGTGTCCCTAGCTGAGATTCGTACCAGAGGGAGGAGGTATAGAGACTGAAGTGATCACCTCCTGTAGCCAGAGAAGGGAGGGGAACATCAATCCACCCAAACTACCTTCAACCCAAAATTTGTCTTGTCTACAAGATGTGCTGGATTAAAGATGAAGCAGAAACTGAGGGGAACAGCCAACTGATGACTGCCCCAACCTGAGACCCATTCCAAGTGAGAGAACCACCCCCTGCCACTTTGCTATGCTTACAGACAGGAACCAGCAGCAGATGGGAACACATGAAGAAACCCACATCCAAACATCAGGCAGAGCTCAGGAGTCTCGTGGAAGAGTGGGAGAGAGAATTGAGCAAGCCGAAGGGGTCAAGGACATTAAAAGAAGACCTACAGAGCCAACTAACCTGGGACCATGGGGGCTCACAGAGCCTGGGCCACCAGCCAGGGAGCATGCAGGGGCTGGGCCTAGGCCCCCAACACATTTTTAGTAAATGTTCAGCTTGGTCTTCTAGTGAGTCCCCTAACAAGTGGAGCAGGGGTTGTCTTGGTCTCTGTTCCCTGCCAATGGATTCTGGATGGCCTGATTGGACCTCAGGTGGAGAGAAGGTACCTACTCCTGCTGGAACTAGGTATCCCAGGGTGTGGTAGTTCCCAAGAGGGGCTCCCCCTTCTCTGAGAAAGGGAGAGGGCATGGGGAGAACTTGTAAGGAGGGATAGGAGGAGAGGAGGGAGGGGGCTATGATCAGGATGTAAAGTGAATAGAAAATAAATTATTAAAAAACACAAACAAACAAAAAAGAAGTTTGGTAGCATGCCTGAAGCCCCAGGTTCAATGCTCCCCCACCAAAAAAAATTTTAAATAAATTTAAAGGTAAAAAGTAAAAACAAATTTGTAATTACCAACTCTAAGGATTATTAAGATAAACATTTGTCAATAGCTAGCAGTGTCAAGAGTACCTTGGGCAGATTGCTATTTTAAATTAATTGATGGGGATACATGGTTATAAAGAAGTTTTCCTCTTTTTTTTTTAAGATCTAATGCCTATCATTTAGTTTAGTTACATAAATTCCTTCCATAAAAAAAATGTTTCAAGGTTTGCTGGTCTCATAATTTGTTTCTAAACTTGTTTTCCATTCTCTAAGCAAATGGCCCTAAGGAGAACTTTCTTGAGGTTGATTAAAGAAACAGGTGGCATAAAAACAGAAAAAAGTAATTTTGTTATTTTGCTCATGGGTTCTAAAAAAAAAAAATGATAACACCAGATGAGTCTGGTTAAGTTCTTGCAAGGACGAAAGTATTCAGGGATGGCAGGACAGCTCAGCAGGTAGATGTGTGCTGCCAAACCTGACGGCCTGAGTTTAAGTCTTGGGACCCAGTGGTAGAAGGAAAGAACTGACACCCCCACACACACTCACACACACCCCCCAAGATGTCCTCTGACCTCTAAGCACAACCCACAGCATTCTCTTGCACTTGCACTTGCACACACACACTCACACACTCACACAGCCAACAGCGTGCTGATTTCAGGTTTGTTTACCCATGGTAAGTTTATGACTGGCACTGCAGGCAGATCTACAAATCTCCAAATTTTATAGAAGTGGAGAAGGCGGGCAGTGGTGCAAAAAGTTTCACTAGAATACAAAAAGCCCTGAGTGCCACTTCCTTGAGCCTTTCTCCCAGGCTGCAAATGGGGCCCCTTGCTCTGTCCTGCATGTGTGAACAGCTACATGCTGAGGGGCTACTAGTCACTCTTTACATCAAAGCTGGAAGCCAAACTACTCCAGTGACTTTAAAGCAAGTTAAATAAACACCCATTAGGAAAAAGAGGAAAGGCTGTGGCCCAGAAAACACCCAAAGTGTTTGAAACAATGCAAAGCAGCAGACACTATAGAGAACCAACTCCATCCTCCACCCTATTGAGCAAGGCCAGGAGAAGGAATTCCCCAAGCTTCTCAGAACCCAATTGTGATGGATGGAACAACACAAAAAAGGACTTGCTGCCTAGAGCTGAGGAAGGCCATCAAGAAAGCTCCAGCTGTGCATAGCTGCTTTGTCCAAAGGCTAGCAAGGCATCCTGAGAACTGGCCTTCCAGGGATCAAGCACGATGACGTCATAAGAACCCTGCCACGCCTGCAAGATAGATATAAGATAAAAGGTGTCTTACCTCAAACCCTGACAACCTGAGCTCAATCCCTGGATCCCATAGGACAAATGGAGAGAGCTGCTGCTTGAAAGTTATCCTTTGACACACACACACACACACACACACACACACACACACACACATGATAGATAGATAGATAGATAGATAGATAGATAGATAGATAATGAACAGATAGTAGATAAATTTTTTCCAATGAAAAGACAAGACCCTAAACCAAAAAAAAAAAAAATAATAATAATAATAATTTTTTTTCAAGGCCAGCCTAGTATACAGAGTGTGTTCCAGGACAGTCAGGGCTACACAGAGAAACCCTGTCTGGAAAAACAAAAACAAAAACAAAAACAACAACAAAAAAACACAGAAAAAAGAAAAGACAGAACCCTGATACTAATTCATTTGGTAAAGTTCCAAGCATCTCAAAAAGAAAGGGAAAGTATGGCATAGAGCTGAAAAAAAATAGTAGCGAGCAATAGGCTTCACATATAAAACATTCTGTAAGGCCCTGTACACTTGGGCTGGCTGGTGAGATGGCTTTTACCTCCCAGTCTGACAACCTGAGTTTTGTCCTCTAGTCCCACAGAGTGGAAGAAAACAAACCCCTGGAATTTGTCCTCTGATCTCCATGTGTAGGCCGTGGAATACACGCATGTGCTTACACAGAAAATTAAATAGATAAACAAGTGAAGAAAAATGTAAATTTTTAAAAGTCCCGCCTACTTGCTTACAATGGGTTTCAAATCTCAGCTTAACAAGAAATGCTCTCTGAGTGAGCAATGAATGAGTAAAATAAGTGAAATAGGTTTAATAATAAATAATATTTTAAAAATACGATCAGACCAATTATAGCCAGATGTGATGGCTTATCCCTATAACCCCACTATTTGAGAGGATAAGGCAGAAGGATTGCTTAGTGTTCAAGATAAGATGGGTCACATGCAATTCCCAGGACAGACTCAGCAGCCATGTCATACTATCTCAAAAGGACAACAACAAAATTAAGGCCAATTATGGTCTATGTTATGAAGATAATCGTGTAAATATTCTTCACAAAAGAATCCATAAGTTCAATTTAATTCTAATCTGCCTTCTGGGAGGTTTAGAAAACTGACTAACATATATCTAGATCTAGAGATCTAGATTATAGATCTAGATATAGATATTGTGAAGAGAGAAAATAGATTTGTCCTTTTTGATCGTAAAAATGAGCAGGAACATTGTGTGAACCAGGTTTGAAGACCCAATGAAATAATATTAAGCATGTTGGTGATGTAGGCAGAAAAGATAAATAATACCAAAGACCCAAACAGACCCAGTACATGGAGATTCAGTACAAAATCATTACTGCTTCTTATGGTTCTGAAATTCAGATAACTGCTAATGAACTATTTCTACTTCAAGTACTGCTGACGAAGCAGCCAGGCTGGAGCTGGGGTTTCCAAGGCAGCTTTGATTACGTATCTGGCATTTAGTGTGAGGAAACTGGATGGTCTGGGGACTGGTTGAGACTCCCCTATCTCTTTTTCTCTCTATTTTGTCTTTCCACCACATTTAGACATTTGATAATCTACTATGAGATTTTTTTTTTACATGACAGCTGATCACAAGAGAACAGAACAGAAGTTCCTCTGTCTTTTAGGGCCCACAGCGAACACAACACAATTATAACTGTATTCATTTGGCTAAGGCAAACCACAGAAGCCGAAACTCAAGGAAAGCTGCGGCTCCAGCTTTCCTCAAAGAGTTTCATGAGCTTGGAGAGATAGGAAGAAATATTTGTCTACTTCTGCAGACAACTTGTGAATACTTAGCTATTATGATACACACATGCAAACATATGCAGACCTGGAGCCAGCTGGTTTTGCAGACTAAACATATCAAATCTTACTTTTCAAAGAACAGGAAAATAAGGAAAATGTGCACCAACTCATTTAAGCTGCTTATTTAGCCTTGATTTTTTTAAAAGCACACTAAACCACTCCAAGAAGGAAAATAAATCAGTCTTAGTTTAAAGCATAAAGTATTTGAATAAAATATTACAGCAATTAAATCTATCAATACGTCAAATAACTAATATATTGAATCCATGTTTATATGAGTTCACATCAGAAAACACAATTCATGTTTAACAAAGTAAAAAAGGAAAGAAAGAAACATCTCAAAGGTGGAAGAATTGGGATTCTATTATTCAAAAAAGATTCATGATCTTAAGGATTCTTAGTAAAGAAAATAATGGTGAACTTCCTTAACAAGCTTGGACCTACTGAAAGCTCAGGAAATCACCCTGAAAGGCAAGAAATCAATGTATTTTCTGTAAAGACAGAAACATGGTAAGAAGAACCATAATCAATGTTTCTATGCAACATGGCCCCGAAAGTTCTAGTCTGGGAGTGGAACCAGAAGGGAAGGAGAAAGGGGAAATGCCCTGCACACTGGTGAAGCAGAAACAAGGCATGAGTTATTTTCTGGTAATGTTTCTCCTACTGAGAAATCCTTCAAATAAAATAGGCAACATACAATTTATATACCTGCATGACTGCAACATAAAACCACAATTTATAGAGACAGTGGGATCTCAATATAAATATCTTTGTTTCCTTATTGAGTAAGAACCCAAATGGAGCTGAAAACCCAGTGGTTGAAAAGCAGCTCACGTGCACAGAGCTACTGTAGGATCAAAATAAAATATCTCATTTTAAATTAATTAAAATAAAATTATTTAATACAATAATTAAATATTTGTTTTTATTAATATTTAAAACAATAATTTTAAATTAATTATAGTGAATTGATACCAAATGTCTTTTTCAGGAAAATTGTTGACCAGATAGTTTGATGTTTAAGAACATAGGAAGGTTGGTTTTTTTCAAGTTTAAAGACCAAAGAAGGAGTCGTAAAACAAGGAACTGATAAATTAGACATCATAAAACATCTTACATGGTATTAGAAGGTCAAAACCTTAACTATAAGCTATAATAATATTCATCAGTGAAGCCCAAGTCCATTTCTCTCCATATACAAAGCACATCGGTGTATCTGGGAGTCCAGCTGGCAAGCTCTCCAGGAGAGGTAACCCCACAGAAGCAGGCAGTGGAGGCAGGGAGGCAGGGATGAGGAGCAGTACTTAAGGAAATAGAGAATATGTATAGAAGCTCTGGTAAGCACATGGCTAGAATTTAGCCTCTCATGACAGATAGGGGCTATTAAGACAGCTGCAGTGTGATACTTCTCAACCATTGTACAGAAGACAACCAAGGAAAACCATCTGTGCTCTGCAGGCATGTCAGTTTCCACACTGCTGTTAGGAATTTGCACTGCAGAACTAACCTCCCTTTCGTATTTCTGCAGCATAATTTAATAGTATCAATTTCTTGGCCCAGGAATTCTGTAGCTTTGTAAATCCTCTAGTATATACATGAATTACACACAGAGAGACACACACAAATGTTCCTTGTTATGATATAGTTCTGTTCTGATAAGCTCATTTTTAACTTGAAAATACTGGAAGTCAAAAATGCATTTATCACACAAATAGGCACATTATGTGGATGGATATTTTTTCAAATATGAAAATACAACCACAAAATATGATATCCAAAATATATCTAAATAAATAAAATGAGACTGGAGAGGAGGTTCAGGGAGGAAAGTATTTACCGTGACAGCATGAGGTCATGAATTCAGATCCTCTACCCTCAAGTAAAAACCAGACGCGAATATCAGCACACATCTATAACACAGCCCTGGGTTGGGGCAGGAAACAGAGACAAATGGATGCTGGAGACTGGTAGGCCAAGTAATCGAGCCAAAATGGTGATCTCCAGGTTCAATGAGAGACCCTGTCTTAAAATAAAAGGTGAAGAGCAATAGAGAAAGACACTGATGTTAGTTTCTGGCCTACACACACACATGCACATGAACAGACTTGCGTGCACACACACAAACATTCATACACCACACACACACACACACACACACACACACACACACACACACACACTAACAACACAGTATTGACAGTTACCCTCATATGAACATGGTATTCAACTAGGAGCTAAGACTCACTATGACTGTCCAGCAACAGGAGCACATACTGCACCAGATAACACTTGTCCATAATACAAGCAAAACTGAACGAGAAAAGACAGCTCCTAACGAATGCATACAGCTTTCATGTCACTAAAATTAAATCGAAAACCCCTAAGTCAGAGCATTATAAATCAGGATCCAGCTCTGTGTGTGCAAACCAGCCCATAACTTTATTTCAGCTATAGAAATTAAAAACAGGCAAGAAATAGAACATGGTTAAATAGTCAGTGGTGACTGCAAATGTATCTATGCATGAGAACACTTCTCCAAGAGTTTTATTTATGGAGAACCACAACTTCAAGGCCAACTTGGACTACACAGCAAGTTCAAGGCCAGCTTGAGCTGCACATAGGGATATTTCTCTTGGGGAAAATCATTTGATGCAAAAGCTTAGCTTAAAACGAGTTTTGCATGGAGCTGCTGTTTAAAAGGCACAGCGGAGTGTGATGTCAACCATCTCTATGACCTGCCTCCCAATTCCTGACTGCCCAAGACCTGCGGTGGCCCCAACAGCCTTACCTCTAGGAATCTAGAGATAGCATGGAAAACTGGGGGCAGGGTGCTATATAATGTTAAAAGACTATTGGATGTATACTTTGAAAACTGTAAACATGAATAAAAAGCTCATGGTAACACATAAAAGTGACTTTACAAACCTATCTGATCTCAGCTAGAAAGATGTATGTATGTGAATATCCAGTAGTTGGTGGGCTCTTTGTTACGTCTGTAGTTTTAGTTAAGGCTATGTGTTCCTGTCATAATTAGAGAGAGGTAGAAAGTCATTAACAAACATGAATACATTTCATTCAAATCCTTTAATTATGTGTGTCTATAGGGGGGAAAGCCTTGGAATTTTAAGAAAAGGTTTTATTAGAAACAGCTCAGGCACTCCCCAACAACCTACCTCTGGGACATTTATCTGCAGAATTACTCAGAGCACATATGAAATCAATTACAGCCCCCAACTGGCTTAGGGAGCCTCTGTGTGCCTGCGGCCATCTCCACAGCAAATTGTCTCAGCCGTGGTCAAAATCAAAATTTCTCAGTTGCCTTGGTTGACCTAGAAATGTTTTATGTAATTTGCTATTATCTGGAAGGAAAGCGGTTGTTTGAAAATAAATCTCTTTTTTTTAAGTTTGTTAGTGTTGCCAAGAAATATTCTTCATCATTTAGACAGGCCAGGGAAAAAAAAAGTTCAGTAAACAAATGGAATCTCCAAAATGAATTTTAAACATTATCCACCAATCTCTAGACACACAGAGTGAAGAAGGGAGGAAGTGCTTTCAAAAGACAATGAATGGAGGTGTTCTATTATGTTAAAAATTAAACATAAATGAGCAGAGGGATAAGGACAATGTTATAATCATTTTTAAAATGAGTAGAAAAAGGAAAGAGGCATTTTCTACAATAAAAGCAAAACAAAAAAAAAAGTCCCTCCTTCTAGTTAAGATCACTTTTCTTTTTCTATTTTAATAATTTTACTTACTTTTGAGGCAGGCTGGCCTTGAACTTCTGAACCTCTTGCATCTCTACCTGCCAAGTGAGTGCTAGGCTTGCAAGTACATGAGCACAGCACGTCCTGAACTCTGCACAGGCAAAGCAAGCTCTGACCCACTGAGCTACCCCCACAGGCCACGGTCACTAGACTCAAGAGGCCCGTCAGCTGAAGGCAGTTCACCCGTCTATCTGTACCCTCTTCACTCTTCATCTCTGTAAAATGTCTGGCTTGAACCATTTCCACTGTCTTCAAGCATCTGTCCATTGTGCCCATGTCTCCGGAGAGGACCTGTCTTTTTTCACTGAGGAAACAAAACCAAACAACCAGCTAGTATCTTTTGTTTGTTTGTTTTGTTTTTGTTTGTTTTGTTTTTTGTTTGTTTGTTTTTGTGTGGCCCTGGCTGTCCTGGAACTCACTTTGTAGACCAGGCTGGCCTCGAACTCAGAAATCCGCCTGCCTCTGCCTCCTAAGTGCTGGGATTAAAGGTGTGTGCCACCGCTGCCCGGCCCAGCTAGTATCTTAACCACCAAATCTACAGACTTCTGTACTCCTGTCCTGGTTCTTTCCCATCCGCCTCTGTCTGAGCCTTACAGCTGAGCTGTACATGTCTTCCCTCTCTCCATCTCAGCAACAGTGCTGCTTCAATTACTCCTTCTTTGTCCTGCACCCTTCGTTTCTGTAGAAAGAGCACTAGAGAAAGGCTCTTTAGAAACAACCTTCACTCAATCCCTGTAATCCCCACTCACCCTAAGATTCCATAGCACATTTCTGCCTTCCTTTAGTGCAAACCTGTGGAAGGTTGCCTTTGTTCACACTGCATCCAACACACTGCTTGCACTAGCACCTTTTGGCACACATGTGTCTACTCCTTTATCATCTATCCATCATCCCAACTAGGTTGTCAACTCCAAGCACTGGGTCCTAAGAGCCCAGAAAATGTCCTAGCTAATAACAGGCACTAGTAACTGTTTGTTTGATGAGCAATTGAGAAAAATAAATCACTATACGTATGGCTAATTGTCACACTGGGAAACAGATCCTCAAACCCAGGTGTACTTTATTTCTTAACTCCCAGGCCCCATGGGTTCGTACTACAACCTGGATCTCTGATAGGGGTGACTGAAGTAATTGGAAGTCTCATGAGTTAAACAGGGTTTGCCACAGAAATGAACTGAGCTGCAAAGCTGAGAGATCCTTCAAAGTGAGCAGCACATCATGGAAATGGCTTCAGCTCACTCAAAACTGAGTAATGAGGCCATCTCTGGATGGCCTTTCCTTCAGCCTCTGCTCTGCACTTTGTCTCCATATTTCCTCCTGTGATTATTTTGTTCCCCCTTCTAAGAAGCACTGAAGCCTCCACACTTTGGTCTTTCTTCTTATTGAGCTTCATGTGGTCTATGAATTGTATCTTGAGTATTCGGAGCTTTGGGGCTAATATTCACTTATCAGTGAGTGCGTACCATGTGTGTTCTTTTGTGACTGGGTTACTTCACTAGCTGGGGGCAATGGCAGGCACAACCCTGGGGTCTCAGACCTGGGAGAGGGAGATAGGAGGATCTCTTAGGCTCACTGGCTGGCTAGTGTAATCAAACTGATGAACTCTGTGTTCCGTGAGAGACCCTGTCTCAAAGAGAAAGAAAGAGAAAGAAAGGGGAGAGGGAGTGGAAAGAGGGGGGAGAAAGTGGGGAGAGGAACAATTGAGAGAAACACCAGACATCAACCTCTGATCTCCATATGCTTATAAACACATGTACCTGTATCTACACATACAAATCTCTCTCTCTCTCTCTCTCTCTCTCTCTCTCTCTCTCTCTCTCTCTCTCACACACACACACACACACACACANACACATGTATGCATGCACACACATACACACATGCACACAAATACACACACATACATACATATACACACATATATACTCATACACACATAGCTATCCACATAACCACACACACCCATTTACCCACACACATATATATAATCACACATGCCCATTCATACAGATACACACACACACACACACACACACACACACACACACACACATATATATATATATATATATACACATAACCACACAAACACACATGCATGCACATATATGCACACTCATACAATATACACACTGACACATATAACACACACATACACATACATACATGCACACACATACACACACATACTCATACACATATAACCATATACACCCATATATACACAAACAAACATAACCACACCATACATACACACACATAACCACACAAACTCATACATTAACACACACACACACACACGTTCATACACACACACATTTTGAGATAAAATATACAGTTCTTCAACTACCTGATTTGTTTTCTAAGCTTATCTGTATAATCTTAAGAATGGAAGCAAGCTAGTAGCACCAAGGGAAATTCTAACAGTCAGGCTCTCTACAAACCAAAAAGAAAGAGAAGTACAGGCTTAATATTAAGATTTTTCTAATTGTTCCATGCTCATTAGCCCTCTGGTCTCAGATTCCACTGCTGGTAACACTCACAGTGTCTCGGAGCTTGTTTTCATCACACATGTAAAAATTTATTTAACTTGAAAGTCCTCCGAGGTTCATGTGCACTGAAACCAGAGTGGAGTGCCTTATCACGTGGTTCCGATTATGGCTCAGCACACACAGCCTTGCAGAGAATAATTATTATTGCAGTAAAGAGATTTTGCCCAGGCTTTCAAAAAGCACACTCTAGATCTTGAGAAACTTAACAAAGACCTTGTTTGTTATTTTTAATCAAAGGGGTATGTTCAAAGTTAATACATGGAAAACAGCCTTTTCTATAGAAAACAGGGAAATAAAACACTTGAAAACCAATTACACATTTGCTTTGAGACAGATTCTGAGCTCAATGGCAGAGAGTATTACACAAGAAAAAAAAGATAATACCTTCTGTTCTCCATTGTCCAGTGAGCGTGTGAGAGACTTAAGGATTGAATTTTATGTTTGGAGGGAAAGAAGTATCTCCCAGCTGTCACTAGGATTATCACTCTGCCTCCTGGACAAATGTTTCCTAAGTTCCTAAATATGACACTCAACTGTATGAAACTCTGTTACTATGTTAGAGGAATTAAGCCTGAGTTCTGGAGATAAGAGTTGAGGTTGAACTCTCTCCCTTTGCCATCCTATAGAACTTGCCCTGTTAATTTCCACGAACCAAGAATTTCTCATCTGAAAAGTGAGATGAAGGCAAAGCTTGTTTCACTGGGTTCCTACAAGAAGCAGATAAAAGAGCTGGGTGTGGTGCTGCAGGCAGAGGCAAGTAGGTCTCTGTGAGTTCAAGGCCAGCCTGGTCTATATGGTGAAGTTCAAGCCATCAGACGTGGTAATGAGACCCTATTGTCTACAATAACCTACGGAAACCACATAACGCACTAGAAATGCTAAACACTGTCATCTGCCCTTAATTATGAATATAATTAAAGACTGTGAATATAATACTCAGAAGTAACACAACTTGTTTTGGATCAGACTAATTGTCCTTGTGAGTACCATGTTCAGACTTTCCTTCTGAAATGCTACGGCAGGGGGAGGAGAGAGTACTGAGCGCTAGCTTGAACTCAGACTCCTCCAAGGCTTTATCTTACCCCACTCTCCTATCTGACCTAAACTCATTTCCCACCAACTCACAGAGACACTAGACACTCAACTCGCATGGAGCATGTGCCCAGGACACGAAACAGGATAACACCAAAGTAAGATCCGAGGAACACCGATGGGATTGAGCTCACTGGAGGAGCACTTCCCTAGAATACACCAGGTCTTGAGTTCAAACCCCAGCACTGTCAAAACTAAAAGGTAAATAAGTAAATACATTAAAAGAACACCCCTGCTAAGTGATGAGAAATGTACACACACACACACACACACACACACACACACACACACCAGTCACCAGCACAGCATAAGGATGAGATTGTCCAGCAAATAGTTTTTGCCCCCACCACCCATTCCTTTATTTGTTTAGAACTAACTCCGTCACGTGCTAGTTCTAGCTAAGAAGAAATAGTGAACAGAACCCGATATATTACAAACTAAAGACACGAGGGGGGAGGGGCGTTGGAGTACATCCAGTGCATACTGTTTCCTCTGTGCTCCTCACCCAGCTCCAGTCCAGAAAGGAGGATTCAAGTACCTGCTGCTCTCATAGGAGCCTGGCAAGCATGCTTTAGCAATTATAATCAATGTCTGACCTTGACATGAGAAAATGTTATTTCTTCAAGTTAAAAAGAGCCTGCAATGGTCCTTTGTGAAACTTTCCCATCCCCCCATAATTAGGCCTCTCTACCTCATGTTTTTTTCTCCCTTCTTCTTTTTTTTTTTCTCCTTTTACTGCAGGATTTATAGAATCCTTTGAAACATGTTGTTTCCAGATGTAGGTCCCAAGTGGCCTGTCATTTACTTCTTGTCCGAGCACCGTGCGGATGAAATTACACAAGTTCAGCTGTATGAATTCACCCTCCAATGCCTTCATTAAACCCCGGGATTTTAAGAGGCTGCCCAGTTCCTGGCTGGGACCTTTCCTTACTTCCACCCCCAAGCTGTAAATTACTAGCTCATTAGACTCAATTGTAAATGATTAGGTGTCTGGAATGCACTTTCCTTTCCCTGAGGCCCCCACAGGGTAATTACTGCACCGCAGGCCTCGCTACTTAACTCAAGCAATGGAGGGTTTGAGTCGCTTTTATTTTTCTTAGGGTATTAAAACTCTATTATCAGTTACCTCCAAAAGCAGACGATTTGTGAGCGTCCACTTCCCACTGAGCAGTCAGTCTTCTAACAGGAGACAGCTGTAAGCAACAGGCTCATTTTTAATTTGGAATTTATTTTTCCCTCCACCACACAAGCAGTAGGAACTGCAGTGTGTGTATGTGTGTGTGTGTGTGTGTGTGTGTGTGTGTGTGTGTGAAACTGAGCGTCAGTGAGATAATTTAACATGTTTTAAAGGCTACAATGGGCATTTCCAATTTTTAAAGGTGATGCTCATCTTGAAAGTATTTCAAGTTTTCTTTTTGGAGCGAGAGAAACAAAGGTAACTGGGGAATTTTTTTAATCTATTATTTTTTAATGCCTATCCACCCAGGTCTGCTTCTTTAATGAGATTTGGGTGTTTTTGTTTTGCTTTGTTTTGCTTTGTTTTTTGGTTTTTGTTTTTTTAGAGGACTCAAGACCTCACTGAGTTTGGAAAGGTGGTGAGCACAAGGTTGGTCCAGTGTGTGGAGGAGGGGCTGTCACATTGAATAAATAAGCTAGCTGAGGTTCCCAGCCTGGTTGCCATCTTTTTAGCAGAGACGGTAAAACTAATATTCCCCGAGGGGCGGAAGTCAGAAGGTCAGTTCTCTGTCTTGCTGAAGTGTTTACCTCTGAGGCAGACTCGTGGGTCAGCGTCTTAAGACATTCCTTATGCCTATTTGGAGGCTTCTCAGCCTCTGTTTCACTTTAATCAGTCAGCTGGGCTCCACCATGTCCTTGGGATGTAAGGAAAGACAGCAACTTATTTACCATAGGGAGAAAGAAAAGGAGAGCCATGAGCAGCACAACGGATTAGCTGACGTCAAAGATGCAGTCAAAGTACAGTTGACCAGAGAGACAGCCAGCTCTGTGAAAAGTGAGAGACGCAGGAGGTAGAGCATGGAGCAGCACCCTTCATTCCCAGCTTGCCCCTCACCGGGCATGCGCTGTTGGATGCTAAAGGAGACTGGCTCATCCCTGTACAGGACAGAAGAGCGAGACAAAAAGCTAAGTGTCTATTTCTTGACATTCACTATGTGAGTGGAGGGGAAAAAAATAGCTCAGTTGAAAATTGCTTGGTAAGACTAGTCCCTAAGTGGGTTAATCTACGACAGGATAAAATCGGAATACACAAGTCTAACTCCATCATGGCTCCTCTACTGGCACCTGAGAATTAATAGGATGGTAAGAAAGAGACAATGGAGCTACTGCAAAGAAACAGAGGCGAAGAACATTACTCATACCCAAAGTTAAATCTAGGAAAGGGGGAGTCAGGCTCTACCGCGTTGCCCACAGCCTAGTGCGCATGTGGCTTGGTGGGGGCTCTGGGAAAGCAGTGTCACTCAGGCATCGCGAGGTTCAGGGACTTGGGAGGTTGTCCTTGCTGATGCTGTGGTGGACACCAGCCACAGTGAAACTCCAGATGTTTTACCAATGTCTCTAGATTTTCAGAAGAATCCACCAAATAAAATAATAGAAAATAGAGTAAAATGAGGGGAAATGTAAAAAAATAATGACAATCAGCGAATTTCTCAGCGAAGCCTATGAGTCAGTGGAGAACAAAGGTGGGAATTTAAAATTCTGGCCTGGTGTGTAGCTTCATGCTAAACTAGCCTGTGTGAGGCCATACATTCACCCCTTACAGCACACACACACACACACACACACACACACACACACACGCACATGCACACGCACATGCACACACACACACACACACACAGGGTCACTAGTCAACATGATGGAAGACTGTACCAAACATTTCCCAACATGAGTGTTACTTATGCATAACCGATTAGAAAGCACTTACTGGAATATCAATGGGGTTTCTCCCACCTTCACCACAAACCATTTCAGATTTTTGATAGTCTGCAATATAAATATTTTATATATTTACAAACCATTTGTAAATTCCCTCTTAAAACATTTGCACGCCTGTCTTTTTCTTGAAGACTCATAAGTTCTTCAGACATTAAGTGTGGTGACACCTGTGGGTCTCTGTTTTGTAAATACATTAACCCCCTTTGGAGTTATTTGAGTTTATTTGTAATAATTTTGAAGATAAAGGGCTTATTCTATTTCATTTACCTTTTTCTTATTGTTCTGTTTAGAAATACTTTAATAATGCTGTGAGCAAAATCTGCTCGCCTGTATTTTTTAGATTTTTTTTTTTCTTGAGGACGTTGCTGTCTGTTTTTGAAGCCATGGGTAAGGAAAGAAACTATTCCCTGCCCTGCCCCTTCTTCACAATTGGGCAATTTACTGCTCTAATATTACATAAAAACATTGCCCTGCAGAATTAAAGAAAAAAAAAAACCTTATCTTTATTACAAACTAAGCCTTTGCTCCTTAACTTTCTACTCTGTTTTACTAAAATGCATTGCTTCTTATTTGCAAATACTCCAGTGCAAAACTGTACTAAAACTCTGTGATTAAAAACGTCACTTTGTGAATTCTCAACTGAGGAACACCGAATGGCTGAGAAGCACATGAAAAAAATGTTCAACATCCCTAATCATCAGGGAAATGCAAATCAAAACAACCCTGAGATTCCACCTCACACCAGTCAGAATGGCTAAGATCAAAAATTCAGGTGACAACAGATGCTGGTGTGGATGTAGAGAAAGAGGAACACTCCTCCATTGTTGGTGGGATTGCAAGCTTGTACAACCACTCTGGAAATCAGTCTGGCGGTTCCTCAGAAAATTGGACATAGTACTAATGTAAGATCCTGCAATACCTCTACTGGGCATATATCCAGAAGAGCTTCCATCTGATAATAAGGACACATGTTCCACTATGGACATAGTACTACCAGAGGATCCAGCAATACCTCTCCTGGGCACATATCCAGAAGATGTTCCAACTAGTAATAAGGATACATGCTCCGCTATGTTCATAGCAGCCTTATTTATAATAGCCAGAAGCTGGAAAGAACCCAGATGTCCCTCAATAGAAGAATGGATACAGAAAATATGGTACATTTACACAATGGAGTACTACATAACTATTAAAAACAATGAATATATGAAATTCCTAGGCAAATGGATGGATCTGGAGGGTATCATCCTGAGTGAGGTAACCCAATCACAAAAGAACTCACATAACATGTACTCACTGATAAGTGGATATTAGCCCAAAAACCTAGATTACCCAAGATACAATTGGCTAAACATATGGAATTCAAGAAGAATGAAGATCAAAGTGTGGACACTTTGCCCCTTCTTAGAATTAGGAACAAAGCACACCTTGAAGGAGTTACAGAGATCAAGTCTGGAGCTGAAACAAAAGGATGGACCAACCAGTGACTGCTGCAGCCGGGGATCCATCCCATAATCAGCCACCAAAAGCAGACACTATTGCATACGCCAGCAAGATATTGCTGAAAGGGCCCTGATATAGCTGTCTCGTGGAAGGCTATACCAGTGCCTGGCAAACTCAGAAGTGGATGCTCACAGTCAGCTATTAGATGGATCACAGGGTTCCCAAGGGAGGAGCTAGAGAAAGTACCCAAGAAGCTGAAGGGGTCTCCAACCCTATAGGTGGAACAACAATATGAACTAACTAGTACCCCCCAGAGCGTGTGTCTCTAGCTGCATATGTAGCAGAAGATGGCCTAGTTGGCCATCATTGGGAAGAGAGGCCCCTTGGTCATGCAAACTTTATATGCCCCAATACAGGGGAATGCCAGGGCCAAGAAGTGGGAGGGGGGGTAGGGGAGCAGGGTGGGGGAGGGGGGAGGGTATGGGGGACTTTCGGGATAACATTTGAAATGTAAATGAAGAAAATATCTAATAAAAAAGTTACTGTGATTCTTCACAAATTTGTTCACAGTTTTATTGTAGTTTTACTTCAGACTCAGATACAGAATTTGTGAATCAGAATTCACTGAAAAGTTGTGTGTTAAAGCATATTTAAGAGGTGTAAAGACACAGGAAAAGACTGTGGGGTGAGGGGGAGCAAACTCTCCTTGAATAGCAGAGAACACAGATGGGGGTCCCTCAGGAAGAACCTTCTGGCAGCAAGAGGAGAAGGTTAATTCTAGTAGTCACGGGAGTTGGTCCAGTGGAATTGAATCTTAGAACCCAGTAAGGTAGCCATGGTCCTTCCTGGACCATCCATGTTTGACAGACAGGTCTGGAAAGCCAGGGACAAGATTAGAATGCAAACAGAGAACCCAAAATCCACTGGAAGCAAGACCCTGTTACATACTACGATAAGCTGCACCCTTAAAAACTTTTGAAACAAATGCAACCTAAACCAACTTAAGCTACAAATCAACCCAAACCCTGTAGAATTTATTGGATCAAAGCAAATGACTCTCCACCAGACTTGAGATGTCTGATAAGAAAATAGGATATCCCCACCATCTTTCCTCTGAGCCCAGTGGACGCAGCTAGGGCCTGTCCTGCATTTCACACACCCCAGGACTTTAAGATCGCATCGGGGTTACGCGTGAGTGCAGTGCAGAGGTGGTGTTGGGAGCAGTGGGTCAGCAGTTGCCCACAGGGGCAGGATCTGAGAACTCCGCCCCACCGGAGGCTGGGCCTCTCCCAGCCAGAGCACCCGTCACCCCGCCATCTTTCCTCTGAGCCCAGCGGACTCAGCTAGGGCCTGGCCTGCGTTTCACACACCCCAGGACTTTAAGATCGCATCAGGGTTACGCGTGAGTGCAGTGCAGAGGTGGTGTTGGGAGCAGTGGGTCAGCAGTTGCCCACAGGGGCAGGATCCGAAAACTCTGCCCAACAGGAGGCTGGGCTTCTCTCAGCCAGAGCACCCTCCACCCCACCATTTTCCTCTGAGCCCAGCAACTCCAGGACTTTAAGATCACATCAGGAGCTCAAGGCTCGGGCCTCAGGTGCTGTGCACTCTCTTAGGCTCATCCGGGACCCTCCAAACTATCTGGGGACCTCAAGTGAGCAGAGGGACAAAGCCTCTGTTCTAGCCCAATCTCGTGGAACCTAAGACACCAGCGGCGAGATTGATAGTGGCCCAGGGCAGAACAGCCCCTCCCTTCCGGTCTGGTCCAGCCCACTCAACACCAGCTCAGGTCTCGGGCCACAGGTGCTGTGCACTCTCCTAGGCTCTTTCGGGACTCCCCAAGCTATCTTGGGACCTGAGGTGAGCAGGGGAACACAACCTCTATTCCGGACCAATCTCGTGGAACTTGAGACATCAGCCAGGAGATTGATAAAGGCCCAGGACAGAACAGCGGGTCCTTTCTGGTCTGCACCAACGCCAGGTCTCCTCGGGCAGAGATGGCAGGAGGCAAGCGCAAGAACAGAAGCAACAGAATCCAAGGGTACTTGGCATCACCAGACCCAAACTCACCCACCACATCAAGTCCTACATACAACAGCACACCAGAAAAGCAGGACATGGATATAAAATCACTGGTCATAATGATGATGGAGGACTATAAGAAGGAAATGCAGGAAAACAAAGATAAACAACTAGAAGCATTAAAAGAGGAAAAACTTAGAGAGTTACAGGAAAACACAGATAAACAATTAAAAGCATTTAAAGAGGAAATACTGAGAGAATTACAGGAAAAGAATACCAAACAGGTGATGGAATGGAACAAAACCATCCAGGACCTAAAAATGGAAGTAGAAACAATTAAGAAAAACCAAAAGGAGATAACCCTGGAGATAGAAACCATAGGAAAAAAATCAGGAACCATAGATATGAGCGTCAGCAACCGAATACAAGAGATAGAAGAGAGAATCTCAGGCACAGAAGATTCTATAGGGAGCATAGAGAAGACAATCAAAGAAAATGCTAAATGCAAAAAGACCCTAACACAAAATATCCAGGAAATCCAGGACACAATGAGAAGACCAAACTTAAGGATAATAGGAGTAGATGAGAAGGAAGACTATCAAACTAAAGGGCCAGCAAATATCTTCAACAAAATAATAGAAGAAAACTTTCCATACCTAAAAAATGAGATGCCCATAA